>JAHNEJ010001414.1:0-299769 GCA_022559845.1 Amorphophallus konjac | reverse complement strand
CATGTTCTTCATATTCTTTGCATCTCATGCATTCGTTGCATCCATGCATTCATCACATCTGTTGCATTGCATTCGCATACATTCGCACTTCTTCTTTCCCGGGTTTCCGGACCTATATCTTCCCCGCCTTCCGAACCTCCGGATCTTTCCGCATTTCCCATCTTATTCATCTTCAATCCTCAGGATCTTCGGGCCCCCTTACGCTTACCGGGCATTGTGCCCCCTCCAATCTTCCCTCAGGGCATCGCGCCCTTTTCCAGCTCTGCATCCGCACTCCCCGGATTTCTCTCCCTCCTCCTTGGGCATCGCGTCCCATGGTATCTTCCCCCTCCGGAACCCGGATCGTGCTCTTTGGGCATCACGCCCCTGCACACCCTCAAGTCGGATCTTCTGGGCTTCTTACTGATTCCCCAGGGCATCACGTTCCCTCGGTCTTTGCTTCCTCCGGAACCTCTGGATCCTACACCCCTCTCTTTATTCCTTGGGCATGCGCCCCTTTCCCATCTTCTTCCTCCGGAACCTCCGGATCTTTCTCTTCTCCTTGGGCATCGCGCTCTTTTCTATCTTCCTCCTCCGGAACCTCCGGATTCTCCATCTTATTCTTTCTATATTTCTTTCGGGGCATCCCGACCCTCTAATTCCATCCCTCCGGAACCTCCGGATTCTCCATCTTATTCTTTCTATCTTCTTTCGGGGCATCCGACCCTTCTAATCACATTCCTCCGGAACACCCGGATCTTTCTCTTCTCCTTGGGCATCGCGTCCCATGGTTGTAGACACGCCATTCTTGACGCCTCCTGAGAAAGTCTCATATTACTATACAACGCCCCGCAACGGCTTACGCATTCTGAATCACTCGAGTGCTTCCTTTTCTCGGATCTTCTTCTGCCTTTTTCGGCATCCGAAATCGTCTCGTCACGGCATTCGGACGGCATCAACACCAGTCAGACGCATCAAGAGGTTCCGGAATCAAGAAGGGGGTCTGCCGGGCGGCCGCCGACGCCTGATTTGAGGACCCGGGTGGGTCTTAATGGGGGCGTCCAGGCCCCTGGACGCCCCCATTATTTTAATTTGTTTTATTCTTTTCTCAGGGCCCAAAACCAAATATAAAAATATAAAAAATATATATATTTATGGAGGCGTCCAGGACCCTGGACGCCTCCATAAAAACAAAAATAAAAAAATAAGTGTAAAATGCCAGTTGGCATACAAAAACAAATAAAATAAATAAAAAAAATACATATTAATGGAGGCGTCCAGGCCCCTGGACGCCTCCATAAAAACAAATAAAAAATATAAAATGCCAGCCCTAGCATAAAAAGACAAAGAAACAATAAAAAATAATAAACTTTTGGAGGCGTCCAGGCCCCTGGATGCCTCCATCAACTCACTCACGGGCGCCGGCCACCGAACGACGGTTTGTCGTATGTGAAAAAAGCAAAATTTAGAGACGTCCAGCTGACTGGACGCGCCCATTTCTGAATCACGAGGCGCCGCTCACAAAACCACGCGTTGTGCCAAACCGCGTGCGGCCGTCGTCGGTTTTCGGTGGACCTGTTAGAGGCGTCCGGGACCCTGGACGCCCCCATAAAAGTATTCTAAAAAAATCAATAAAAATAGAATAAAATATTATTTCGGCCCTGATGGAGGTGTCCAGGGTCCTGGACGCCTCCACCTTCCGGAGCTCTATAAATAGAGACCCACCTCCTCAGTTCTGGGGGAGCTAAGCAGTGATCCGATAGGCTGCCGGAGCCCAGAGGCTATAGAGTCATTTTTCTAACCCGTGGGGTCTTTTGTAGGTGGAGGTTCTGCCGGCCTCTCGGGTGCCTACGCTCGTGAGAGGAAGGTCGTCTTCATCCACCGCGCTTCCCCGTCGTCCCCACGCTGCCGGAGCTCCGCCGGATTTCACCCTCGGCTCATCCAATAAGCTTTTTCTTCCCCTTTTTCTCCATAGTTCTTTACATTCATCATATTGCATCCTCTATCCCCCTTCACAAGGGCGCCTCTTCTCTTATACTTCTTGCATCCATCATCTCATTTTCCTCCTACTCGAGTCCGAGAGGGGTTTAAAAGATAACACCAACCAGGTGTGTGTCTTGCCATCATTTCGTTATTTTTACCGCGAGGATTTGAATACTACACCTCCATCTTTCTAATCCACTTGTCATTTATTTGTCGTTGTTTTGCAAGGGTACCCGAGGAAAGCCCTCTCCGTCGGCCGGCCGGAAGGAGAGGAAGAAGCAACCCGCCATGTCCCGCTCTTGAGGTAGGCGCGATCACTTTCTTATTTTGGGGTCTTTCGGCCCCTGGCGATCACATCTTTTCATCGAGGCCGCGGCGAGTCACTTCCCCAATGGCCGTTTAAATTTCTGTTTCCTATATTCTCTTTATATTTTGTTAAATTCTGCTTATATCATCGAGGCCGCGGCGAGTCACTTCCCCAATGGCCGTTTAAATTTTCGTTCCTATATTCTTTCTATATTATATTATATTTTGCTCATATCATCGAGGCCGCGGCGAGTCACTTCCCCAATGGCCGTTTAAATTTCCGTTCCTATATTCTTTCTATATTATATTATATTCTGCTCATATCATCGAGGCCGCGGCGAGTCACTTCCCCAATGGCCGTTTAAATTTCCGTTCTTATATTCTCTCTATAATCTGTTATATTCTGCTCATATCATCGAGGCCGCGGCGAGTCACTTCCCCAATGGCCGTTTAAATCTCTGTTCTTATATTCTCTTTTATATTCTGCTATATTCTGCTCATATTCTCGAGGCCGCGGCGAGTCACTTCCCCAATGGCCGTTTCAATTCTTGTTATTTAATTTCTGCACCATTCCCGTCCCCCCGAGGCCGCGGCGAGTCACTTCCCGCTATGGCCGTTTGAACCCCATATCTTGCCATATTATACTTGTCCCGCTCGCCCCACCGGAGCAATCTCCCGTGGTGGCCCCTTCTCTCTTCTCTATCATTTCTGTGTTGCAGCAAACAGCAAAACAAACAAAAAAAGAGGAGCCCGCGCGCTCTCCGCATCCTCTTCCTCGCACCATCGAACTCCGAACCGCGTGACGTCGCTCACAGATTGGCGATCACGGTGGGACCTCTACTGCTTCCTCCCGGCTACCCTTGCAAGTTCGGCACCACCCGTGCCTCTCCACCTTGGCGCCCACGCGCGCCCCCGTTGTGCTCACGGCAGCACCGTCAGTTCTGATTGGTTCTTTGTTTATTACATGTTTGTTATTTCTGTTATTTTCCCACTCCATATATCTGTCAGCATTCCATTGCATACATCCATTACTCTTTTCTATCCTTTTTTTCATTTTTTTGAGGATCACCCTTTCCCGGTGAAGGAAGGACTCTCCGTTTGGGAATTCCTCTCAACGGACTAGAATCTCCTACACTGGGACCTCCGTAAGTCCCCGACATCGAAGAATCTCCTCTTCGTTCACTGGGCTGGTTGTACCATTGAAGTTCCCCGAAGTTAGTCATTTCATTCGTGGTGAGACGAGAGACCCTAGCTGACACGGCGGTGAAACAAAAATAAACTAGGGTCCCTATCTTGTGTAAACTTCGGATCTCGCTAAAAACACACAAAAAAAATCATCAAAATCAAAACAAAAAAAAGGGCGTAAAGGCATCTACTTGTTTGATAATCTCTGCTACCTACTTGCTAGTGTATGTTTTTGCGTTCTGGGAGAACTGTGAGCATGTCTCACGAGTCTTCTCAGGAGAACCACCCTAGCCGTGGTTTGACAGCCGACCCGCGAGTCCATGCTATGGACTCGGGTCCTTCTCATGACCCCTCGCATGAGGTGCAGGTTATTGCCGGGGACACGTCCCCGCCACAGGATATCACTTCCTTACTGGGCGTCCTCGCCAACACGGAGCTTACCTCTGAACAGCTCCGGGCCTTCCAGGCCATTATAAAGGGGAAATCTATTTCCCCCACGCCCCAGGAGTCAACTCCGGCTATCGCACCTCTCCACGAGTCCGTGCAGGCCATTCCATCTCCTTCATTGGCGCAAGCCATCCAGTCTCCCTCGCTTCAAGGACAAGCGAGCCAACAACCTCCCTCATTCCAATTCCCGTCACAATCTCAAACTCCCGGTGTTCCTCACACACCGTTTCAGCCAGGGCCAACTGTCGGTGGTCCGACAGTTCCCTCTCATTCCGGCTTTCCCCCTCAAGTCTCCGGGAGACAGTTTCTCCCCCAATGGCAAGTGTCACCTTCACCTCCAGAGGAGCTCGCCCAATCGCTCCTCAATAGGTTCAATCGCATGGACGAGCAGTTTCAAAATCTGAGAAGAATGGTGGACGTGAAAGCCACCCCGGAGGTTGCTTTGCCAATCCTCCCCGTCATTCATCTTCCTCCCTCCGAAATGCCCACGTACCGCAGATACAATGGTACCGGCAACCCCTTCATTCACCTCAAGGACTTCATGTATGAGTCCTCCTATTGGCAAAACGATCAGAGGTCCCTGGCATACCTCTTTCGGAGATCATTGGATGGTCCCGCGCTTGAGTGGTTCTATTCTCTGGAGCCCCGCGAAGCCGAGAATTTTGAAATAGTGCAGAGAAGGTTCTTGCAGAAATATAGGGATAGGGTCGGTCCCTCACTCTCCATTACCGACCTAGTGGCCGAAAAGATGAAACCCGACGAGGATTTTGTCCGATATGCTGATAGATGGAGGTCTCTGGCGGAAAGAATAAGGGATACCCTCTCCGAGCCCGAACAAGTGAAAATGATTGTGTCTAATGCAACCCCGCAGTTCAGACACGTCCTCGCCATGAATAAACTTACTACAATGGAGGAACTCTATGAAAGGGCCCGATACATCCAAACCCAGCTAAAAGACTCCCCCATCATGAACATGTTTGAGTCGCCGAAGCCCAAAGTGGTCAGAAAGACAGGCGCTGGTGTCCCGGGCAGAGCCACAGAAGGGGTCGTGACAAATGAGCAAGTCAGTGCGGTCAACAATGCCAACTATGCAGTCAACCCAAGGCCTCCACAAATGCCCCGACTACCCCTTCAACCAGGTCCTTTCCCTCTCCGTCCTCCACCCCAAAATAATCCACCCCAGGATAATATGCCTCCATTACGCCAACCCCAGCAACAACAACCACAACCTCAACAACAACAACCACCGCTTCAGTACAACCAAGTTCCACCCCCGGGGAACTATGGTCCCCAACAGCAACAAAGGAGGCCGCTCGGTCCTAAGAGAGCCTACTATCCACCATTGCCAGAAACCTTAGCAGATATTTTTAATGCCCTCATGGCATCAAACCAACTCGCCCTACCCAGAGAAAGGCCCGCCTGGCCCCCCAATGTTGATACCTCCAAATACTGCGTCTACCACAGGCAGCCGGGACACACAGTGGATTACTGCTTCCATTTCAAAGATTACATCCATGATATGAATGATGAACATCAAATAGATTGGGATGAGATGAGACGGTACGTCGCGGCTCTCAAGGCTAGGAGACCTCCTCAGAGGCCACAGCAGCAGTTACAACAGCAGCAGCAGCAGCAACCACCACAACAACAACAGCCTCAGCAGGCCCCACAACAACAGCCCGACATGGGCATAATCCAGAATCCACTACCGGAGCACCAACAGCCCAATCATCAGGTTAACCCCATCTCCTCCTTCCCGGAAGTCGGGAGAGAGCAGGTGTGGCACCAGGAAAGTACCTCCATCCTTTATACCTCCAACCCTATCGTCATGCAACCCCCTCACCTTGCCCGGGTAGCACCTCTCTCTCATCAACCCGCATCGGTATCGCCTTCACCATTTCCACTACCATTACGCCCTCTCATCCGCACACCGACCTCCTATCAACCGACACTTTCTACTACGCCTTCACACCCTCTCACCTTCTCCCACTCCCCCACTTTACCATCCACCTCTACCACATTTACCCCTACGCCTTCTAAACCCCTTATCATCCGCCCACCGTACATAACCCCGTCTTTCTCCACCACATCACCACTAATGCCTTCAAAACCACTCATCACCCACCATCCGCCTCAAAACATTTACCCGTTTCAAACCCTACCTCCACCTCCACCTTCCAAACCCCTTATCCTTCATAATCCGCGCGATATCCCCTCTACCTCCGCCATGCCTCCACCTAACAAACCCCTCATCAGAATCCCTGCTCCCGTCATCACCCCTGCTTCATCAACCATTCCTCCACTACTACCCCTCAAACCCCTGTTAAAACCCACTGCTACCCCCACAGAGGTACAAAAGCCGCAGGCAATGGTACTCCGGAGTGGAAGGATTTTCCACAGGGTTTTCCCCCACAACAGTCAGAATCCCGAGCAATCTCAGCCAGAGAAGGATGATGCAGAACAACCAGAAAGAGCTATCCCTGGAACACAGTATGATCTACTGAAACACTTGGACAAGACGCCTGCCCGGATCTCCATCCTAGAGCTACTTCAAAGATCCACATCCCACCAGGCGGCCTTGATGGAATATCTTCAAAAGGTCATGGTTAATGAAGACCTCCCCGTGGAGAAGATTTCGACCGTCCTGACCCCAACAGACACACAACCGGCCATCATGTTCCACAACTACGAGCTCGCTCCCAAGGAATCTCGAAATATGCATTATGCATTTCAATAAAAATTAATGGGGTATCCATAAACCCATGTCTTGTCGACACGGGTGCGTCCATAAATGTGATCTCCATGAGCACTCTTCAGTTGTGTGGGGTTGACGAGGAACAAATAAGACCTTCCTCGATCACGGTCACGGCCTATGACAATAGCAAAAGGCCGCCGCAGGGGATGATTATTCTGAAGGCAGAACTAGGCCCCATGGCAATTCCCACGGAATTCCATATCCTCAACATGGACCCCACATTCAAGGCTATACTGGGTCGTCCTTACATTGAAGCCATGGACGCTGTGCCTTCCACCAACCATCAGTGCCTGAAGTTTCCTTACAACGGGAGAATTATTAAAGTAGTCAGTACACCTGTCCTTCACACAGTGGATGCTATCAACACCTCTCTGCCCTCTGTTTGGCCGTCTCATCGGCCCATATTGTCACTGCTGGACGTGCGTGATCCATCTCGCATGCCACTAGCACCAAAAGAGCCGGTCAGGGCAACCACAACATCGTGTCTCCCTTTTCACTCCAAAGGTTGGGAGATTATGAGGAACATCGGCTATCAACAAGGAAAAGGGCTGGGCGCACAGTTACAGGGAATGCTCAAACCACCAAAGGAAATTAGGCCGAACCGCAGGTTTGGCCTAGGCTTCAAAGGACCATTCAAGGCGGATTGGAAGCCCCTCACGTGGACTCTATCAAACCACTTCAACAGAGGGCCCGTTGTTCAGATGGGAGATCACCCACGAGAAGCATATGGAGGATCACATGCTGTACATTTGGCTGAAAAATGTCCGAGGATCACCAAAAGAGGCAAAATCAAAGATCCGGAATGCGAGTGGAATAAATGGTTCGACATACGGGACATTTCTGTTGCACTGGAAAGGATGTTCTCGTCCCCACAGCTTGAAGGACCACCATTGATCTCCGAAATACCAGAGAATATTACCACTCTTGCCAAGGTTCCAAACTATCCTCGTCCTCGCCAGAAGGACTCTGTCATCGACGGATCTTCATCCGTCCTCAACATTGCCGTCAACGGCTCATTAGCCGCCATCCTCTCCATCCACTCATCTCAGCCTTTGCTGATATCTTCTTCCTGGGCCAGACAATTGTCTGATGATCTTCCCAGGTCCCCTTCTTTGCTTACATACCTACGCGGGCTTTTCAACCCGCGCCAGGTCTTCAACCATGATCTGCTCTACGAGCCCCACAATCCTCTAGCCATAACCACTTTCCTCTCTCCTCCAATCTCTTTTCACTGCTTTGTCATTAAAAATGAAAACGAAAAAAAAACGTCAATTTTCAAACTCTCCAACAACACATCTTCGTTGAGGAAACCTCCTACATCTCCCACGGGTGCGTACCGCCTTGCGGACCACCCGTCCAAGGTCCGATGAGCGACCTTTTCTACCCCTCCTCTGAGGGGTCTTCTCCTGTACATTCTACACCATCCTCCTCATCTTCCTCTTCGTCTGTAAATATTGTCAGTCAATCTAGGAATGATAGGCCAAGGGTAGCACCTAGGAAGAAATCCAAGGGTAGGCAGATCCCTCGTCGATTCCTTCTGGATTTGGCCGCCAGGTGTCAGGCCCTTCTTGCCATCCCCCAGTTGTTAGAAAATCCCATCCAGCTACCCGAAATAGAATGCGAGGGCGACTGTGCATCTGATGAAGGGTATGGAGTTTACGAGATCACGAATGAAGAATGCCCCACTGAAGATGAGGGTGAAGAATATGAGGATGCGGCAGGCGCATACGCTAGCGGAATGAGGAGATTCGACGAGCCGTCAACCGCCGTAGAAGAATCCACCAAAGAAGTCAACTTGGGGACTGAGGAAGACCCTAGGATCATCCTCATAAGTGACAACCTACCACCCTCTGAAGAAGAGGCATTAATTGAGGTCCTCAAGGAATATAAGGACACGTTTGCATGGAGCTACGAGGATATGCCGGGTTTGGATTCAACCTTGGTCGAACACCGTTTAACCCTAAAACCAGGGTCCATCTCGGTAAAACAAAGGTTAAGGCGTTTCCACCCTCAGATGGCTTTGAAAATGAAAGAAGAGGTCGATAAGCTCCACAAAGCCAGGTTCATTAGAGTCGTTCTTTATCCTCAATGGGTGGCGAACATTGTCCCGGTCATGAAGAAAGATGGGAAAGTCAGGATTTGCATCGACTTCCGGGACCTTAACCGCGCGTGTCCAAAGGATGATTTTCCCTTACCTCACATTGATGTGTTGATTGATAACACGGCAGGTTTTGAAACCCTCTCTTTCATGGATGGATTTTCAGGATACAATCAAATTCGTTTGGCAGAAGAGGATCAGGAAAAGACGTCATTCACTACCCCTTGGGGAACATATTGTTACGTGGTCATGCCATTTGGATTAAAGAATGCTGGAGCTACTTACCAAAGAGCGATGATGGCCATATTTCATGACATGATGCACATATATCTGGAAGTGTATGTGGATGACTTATTGGTGAAATCAAGGACCAGGATGGAACATCCAGAAGTTTTGGCTAAGGTCTTGCAAAGGTCAAGAGAATTCCAATTAAAAATGAACCCGAAAAAATGTGTGTTTGGTGTGTCGTCAGGTAAATTGCTGGGGTTCATTGTGAGTAAAAGAGGGATCGAGATAGATCCCGACAAAGCCAAGGCTATCAGGGATATGTCGCCTCCCAAGAATTTGAGAGAAGTCCGAGGTTTAATCGGCAGGCTGCAGTTTATTCGTCGGTTTGTGTCTCAACATTCACAAAGGTGTAGACCTCTCTACGAGTTGACCAAGCGAGGAGTAGAATTCCACTGGAATTCTAAATGTCAGAAAGCTTTTGAAGGGTTGAAGGAATATCTGGCTAGTCCACCCGTTCTCATTCCACCTAAACCAGAAAAACCTCTGATCCTTTACATCTCAGTCTTGGATGACTCCGTGGGAGCCGTCCTCGCACAAGCTGATGAAGAAGGCAAGGAACGGGCAACCTATTACTTGTCCAAACTTATCAATCCCTGTGAGCAGAAATACACCGGCATGGAGAAAACCTGTGCTGCCCTCGTTTAGGTAGTGGAGAAATTGAAGCACTACTTCTTGGCTCACGAAGTCCACTTGATTGCTCGAATGAATCCTATCAAATTCCTTCTGGAGAAAGCCGTCCTTACGGATAGGCTAGCACGCTGGCAAAGTTTTCTCTCTCAGTTCGACATCACCTACATCCAGCAAAAGGCGATTAAAGGTTATGCCATAGCCGAGCATCTCGCTCACCATCCTCTTCCCAAGTTCGATCCCGTCCAATCAGAGTTTCCAGATGAGGAACTAATGTCCATCAACCAATCAGATGAGCCAATGTGGACACTATATTTTGATGGAGCTCTGAATTCTCAAGGGAGAGGAATCGGCATCGCCCTCCTGTCGCCGGAAGGCCTCACATTCCCATTGGCATACCAGCTCAAATTTCCAGTCACCAACAATATAGCCGAATATGAAGCTCTTCTAGCTGGCCTAGGACTCGCTCATTCTTTTCGTATCACTGAGTTGCGAGTCGTAGGTGATAGTCAACTCATCCTTCGCCAGGTACTCACTAAGTATCGCACTCGCGATCCCAAACTCAAGCCATACCAAGAACTCACTGCTGCCTTTGCTAAACTGTTCACAAAACTGATCTTTGTTCATATCCCTCGTCATCAGAATATTCTCGCCGATGCCCTCGCCTCATTGGCATCATCCATAAGGTTCCCTCTAGGAAGATGGTTTAAGTCCATTTCCATCTACAAACTTCACGCCCCTGCAGTCGATGATGCTTCCTACGTAAACATGAAAGACAGGATAGCAAGGAAGATCCTGCAGGAAGATATCCTTGAGAAGAGGGAGCTCATGTTGGCAGAGGCCGAAGAAGAACTGGCTGATGAAGAGAAACCATGGTTCTATGAAATTGTCAAATATTGCCAAAATCAGTCTTATCCTGAAGGGGCCACCGCAGAGGACAAGAAAGCCATAAGAAGGGTGGCTCAGAAATATACATTGGTTGGAGGTCTACTCTATAGGAGGAGCCTTACTGGTATTCTGTTAAGATATCTTGGTGACGATGAGGTTTGGAAATGTGTAGAAGAGACGCACTCGGGTGTGTGCGGTGGCCACGTGAATAGTCAGATGCTTGCCAAGAAGATCATTCGGCAAGGCTTTTATTGGCCCACCATGGAAGAAGATTGTGCCATCTATGTCCGTAGGTGTGTCAAGTGTCAACTTCACGCCGATAAAATCCATTCACCATCTTCCTCACTTCATCCAATATCCTCCCCGTGGCCTTTTTCCATGTGGGCATTCGACATCATTGGTCCCCTAGGTGATCCCAATTCCCCCACCAAGCAGAAATCTTTCATCCTTACTGCGACGGAATACTTCACCAAATGGGCCGAAGCCGAAGCTTACGCGGAAATCAAGGCGTCAACAGTCTGCAAGTTCATCATGAAGAACATTCTCGCCAGATTCGGCATCCCAAGCACGATCGTCACCGACAATGGGCCACAATTCATTTCTCAGGACTTACAGGACCTCTGCAAAAGGTACGCAATTGCATTGCATCATTCATCGCCATATTACCCACAAGGTAACGGCCAAGCGGAGGCCACCAATAAAACATTGCTCAAAATCATCAAAAAAACCTGCGAGTCTAGTAAGTTTTCAGACTGGCCAGAAAAGCTTATCGAAGCCCTATGGGCCTATCGCACCTCAATCCGTACCCCCACCGGGCAGACTCCATTTGCCCTCACTTATGGTATGGAAGCGGTAGTCCCGTACGAGACTCTGATCCCTTCTCTCAGGGTGCAATTGGATGAGGAATTTCCCCTCGACGATCGTCGTAATTCACTCCTCGCCCAGTTGGAACTCTTGGATGAGAAGCGGCTGGCCGCCGCCGAACACGCGCGTGTGTATCAAAATAGACTCGCTCGCTTTTACCAAAAGAAAGTCGTTGAGAGAAAATTCAAAGTCGGTGAGATGGTCGTAAAAAGAATTTTTGTCAAACCTGGAGGGCCGCGTTCTAAGCTCCAACCCAATTGGGAAGGACCATTTGTAATTCAAGCCGTGTACCCTGGCAACGCCTACAAGCTAGTCAACGCCGAAGGGACCGAGTTATCCCACCCTTGGAATGGGCTTTATCTTAAGAAATACTACCCTTAGCGCAAAACAAAAAAAAATGATGAAAAGATAAAAAACATCAAAAACAAGGAAATATTGAAAACCACTAAAAATATGGAAAATTCAAAATGCCGATGCCTGGCAGGCACCATGTAGTTAAGTCCCTGCATCTAACCTTCATGTTAGGATAGGGCCCATTAAGGCTTGGTAGGCACCGGGTCTTGGTTTGCCAGAACCGTGGAGACCCCTGTTCGGCCACGTCGGCCTATGCTCGCTCGAAGGAAGCTAACATGTGTTCACTTATGTATTTTATTCAAAAAAGTTGGTAGCATCACCTACGGTAGGGCCACACCTAGAAGATCTTCGGAAGCTGTAATCTTTATTCTTTTCTCCTCGACCAAATGAGACAGTCGGCGCCCTTAAAACGCTGAGCATGAGAAACCGAAACTCAAACCCCAAAGGCAAGAGTAGGACCCATTTCCTCGAGCATCGATCAGAGCACGAGAAGAGGGCAGTGTCCCCGCAGGCATACGAAGAGGGAGCCCACCAACGTCAAACGACTATATCTCCCTCACAGAAAGAAATACAAAATCAAAATCAAGAGAAAGGCCTGGTCGTGACCGTGCCTGGTACGATAAACGGAACCCCTCAAAGCAAAAGTCTGAATCCACAAGGGGGGGCCGTGGAATGTAAATGCTCGAGATTTGGTCCGAAGTTGTCCGAAAGGAAAGAGTTAATGGGCCCTTATTCGCTCGCCGGGTTAACGGCTTTGCCGGTCCTCTCAGGAGGTTTATCCCCTACGCTCTTCCTTCTCCCTTTAAAGATGAAGGTTCGATGGAGTTTCTGAAAGGTGAAAACTGCCCAGGGTCTGCGACCTTATTTTTATATACACATTTTGGTTGACTACTTTGAAAAGCAAAAGCTATCGCTGCGAAGGAGTCTCTGTGTTTCTGGCTGGTCAAGACCCCTGTTTACCACCTTGATGTTTTCTTGTTTAACCTCGGGCTTAGGCCAATGCAAACGCGTCACCTATGGGTGCGACGGCGTCTGATTCCGGGTCAGCGTCGCGCGGTTGGTCGTTAGGGTTCCAGGGTGTTCCATCTTATACCATCTAGAGTTGTGAGGAAACAGACCCGGGTCGGGCAAATCATCTACCTCAAACACCTTTTGGGTGAATCCCTGTGGTCGGAAGCAACTGGGAGCCTAAGCATGGCATGACGGTATTGTCATCAGGGTAAGTCTTAGCCGGCAGGATCGTCATTCGAGGGGTCTAGAGGCCCAAATCAACCTAGACGTGCACTTAAGATACCTGGGAGGTTAGTAAGAAACCCCTGTCTCACGTAGGTTAGGTGCCATTTGGGTGCTTGCCGGGCGTTAGCAATAAAAAAATTGAAATGATAAAAGCAAAAAAAATAGAAAAGAGAAATGTACATATTTGCAAACAAAAAAAATCTTTTTATGATAAAACAAAAAAAAAGTCAAATATAAAAAAGAAAACAAATCAATTTTGCATGATTGCATTTACGTGTATCATCTCACTTTAATACCGCTTGCATTCGTGTGCTTGCCTGTCGCATTTATCATCACCGCATCTTTCCCTTGCCTTCGTTAAATAAAGGCTTGGCCCCTTGACCAGTTATCAAGGACAGTCACAGTGACCATTTGCCTATTGAGCAAGGGGCCAAGTCAGAACAGAAATTCTGATTTGTTTGTTTCAGTGATATGTGTAGGGATTCAGGTAACTGAAGCAAAGGTAAAAAAACAAACAAACCAAACCTTGTGTTTTATTCCAAAAACCAAAAAAATTACATCAAGTTCCGCCCTCTCTCTCTGCATTACTCGTCCCACTACTCTCCGGGCAAAACACTCTCAAAGGTGCTACCCAACTACGAAAAGCGGTACTCCTGCCGCTCTGTACTCCTCTTCCTATTCCCACATCCCGGCGTTGATCCGCGGAAGCAGCAGAGAAGCTACCAACACGAAAGCCACGCTCTCGTGCTCTTCGGTAGCGCTCCTCACCTTCTCTCAGCCACTGTTCAGCAAGACCAAGGCTGATTCGGAGTTCGAATAGTTGGGCCTCCATGGCCCTTCGTTCCTCCCTTTCAGTCAATCTGTTGGCTCTTTCTCTCTCTGCGTCTCTTTCTCTCTCTGTCCGTTCTCTCTCACGGTCTTCCCTCTCCAACTGGAGAGTGATCCTCAGTTCCATAGCATCCCTGGATGAGTCGTCATCAGGATGACGCCGCAGTTCCCTCTCCAGTTCTGCTATCCTAGCCTCCTTCTGCACAGCTTGGGCAAGCGCTTCTTCCGTCTCCTTTTCCTGTCGAGTGTACCATCTCAGATACGCGATAAGGCGTAAACAAAGAGAACTCAATGCTGAAACTTTTACCTGTATACGAAGCATTCCTTCTGCCTCCGCAGCACGCTGCGTGGCGTGAGCAAGTTTCTCATGAAGCGAGTCAAGTTCTGAGGTGGGAATCCACAAGCTGGAAGAGGAACCACCTACTCCCATCGCTGGGGAGGCTGCGCCAATCTGGGCATGCTGCGACCATGTGAATTAGCAGCCAACATCTGGAATCTGGGGTTTTAACTAGGAACATACTGTACACCTACCAAGGCGCTCGTAGCTCCGCGGGCATCGCCCAACTGTTGTTCCATCTCTGCCAAGCGAGTTCGTAAATTCGCTATCATGGCATCCCGGACATCCTGCAGCCTTACAAGTCAGTATTTTTACCAAAAAAACCAAGAAAAGGAGAAAGAAGAGAAGAGAAAAAGGGGAAACCTACCTCCACAAGTCCCCGGGGTTGGAACCATTCTGCGTACTTTGTCCTATATAGACGCAAGTAGTCCTCGCTGTCCCGCGCCTGTGATTCTACAATCGTGCCACCCCGTTGCCAGTCCTCATACTGTTCGGGGAATCGCACGCGCCAGTCAATGCAAGTCGCCGGTCCCCGCGTCTTTCTCACGACACGAGGTGGCGCAGCTGAATCCACCCATTCTTGAGCCAGTCCTAAAGTCCTCATAACTAATCGTAGCCGAAGTGGCTCGATTTCATTCAGGCAGTGCATCCATAGTTCCCGTCCGAACCGGCCACGACTTGCTAGAACCCACGGCTGGTTGGCATCGACCATGTCTGAGTAGGGTCTCCAGTTTACCATCGCCGTAGGGAACTCCTGTAGCTCCCGCCTTAACACCATCAGTTGGTAGGTTAGGGGTGCCGCACTCATGACGGGTTCCCACCTCCTGGCTAGCGGCACCATCACGGGTCGCCAATGTCGAGCTCTCCCCATAGGGAGGTAATAATAGCTCCATAACTGCTCGGCGCAGGTCATCAGCACCTTGCGAAAACAACAAAAAAAATACAAAACAAGCAAAACCAAAAAAAATATACCTGGATGAATGGTGTGAAACCACTCACAGTCATCTCACGATCCGTTTCTTGGAATAGGCCTGCAAACAAGTGTGACAGCATGGCGGCTCCCCAGGCATAATACCCTACTCTTCCAAGGTCTGACAGCAGCTCCAGGAAGCAACATTGGATACCATCCCCTTTCGAGCTCAGTACCAATCTCCCCAAAAGGAAGAGGAGAAATCTCCTCAAATCTATGTCACATCTTTCCCAGTTGCCGAAATCTGTGCAGTACACGGCACGGCATCCTATTTCCATCCTTTCCATGAACTCTTCTGAGGATTCGTCGTCCCGCCGATGAGTGTCGATGATCCCTAATGCATCCATGAGGGACGCCCTAGCTACCGACCTGTTCTTCCGACCATCTAGGTCCAAACCCAGTAACTTCTGGGCACCTTCTCTGTAGTCCGCGTAAGTGACTCCGGTCACTGCCTCGCCTTCTACCTTCAGGCTTGTAATCCGGACCACATCCTCCAAGCTGGGCACCATGTGCCCCCAGGGCATCAGGAATGCCCGGCTCACTGGGTCCCATCTCTCACACAAGGCTTGGATCAGAACCAGGTCGGGCTTGATCGGCTCGATCCGAAGGAAGGTACCAAATCCCATCACGTCTAGCCTTGCCTTCTGAAAATCTGGGAGGCCCCTGTACGCTGCTACTACCAACTCCCATAAGATTTGTGATTTCATCACAACCTACACATACAAGGAATGGGGGTGAGGTTTGGTCAGAAGAAAGGAAGAAAAAAATGAGAAAAAGGGCAAGAAAACTTGGCTTACGAGTTGTGATTGGGCCCTTTCGCTGAAGTGCCCTTCAAAGTCTGAAAGCCTCCTGGAACTACTACCACTGGACCTGCTTCTCTTCGAGGAATGGGAAGATTCGCCCTCCATCCAACTCTCAGAATTTTGAACTCCTCCTCTCCCGTAAGAACTTGTGCTCCTCGAGTTATTCCTCGATATACCTGGGAAGATAAAAGGGACAAGAATTTATAGAAATGGAAGGAGTGCGGGCCAAGATTACCTCCATCACCTGTCGATGATAGCCCTCGCCATAAGACACCGACCAAGCGGCCCCATGTGTCGCTTCACCGCTCGCACAGGGTGATTGACTGGATGAAGAATAGGACGAATAGCCCCTATGTTGTCTAGGGATACCCTATCATGTTTTGGAGGACGCCCGCAAAATTTGGCACAACATCCGGGAAAAGGAACTAGGGCCGTCAGTATTGACTTCGACGGCAGATTCCCGTGGAAAATGGTCACAATAAGACGTGATTCTCCGCTCGAGGCAGAGTCTCGACAGATCCGTCACATGGGAACAGTGCAAAGGAGAAGAAGTGTAGGGAAGAAGGAACGCACAAGAGGACAAACAAGCATCAGAAAATCAAATCACTCCATTCATAATTCTACATAAGTTGTCAAAAACATCATAAACATAAAGAGGTGACGGGTCCGCTAGCCCGCCAATCCTCACCATCACTCATCTCTCCGGGCACTCTCCTCCTCTCCCCCGAGGTGAGGGTCCCTCAGAAGCCTCCAGGATCCCCGTGCAGTAGCACCTGCCTCGCCTCTGGGCGCCTGCTCCGCAGCAGTGACTCGCTGCTCCTCCCCTGGCGTGGCGAAGAAGCCACTGGCGGCAAAGCGACCGGACTGGCGGAGTCGCTCCCCGAACTCTCGCGCTCTCTCGTAGCACGTCTCCATCCCTCCTAGCCTCTGCACGACGGCCTGAAGGCCCAGCTGGAGCTCCCTCACTTGGGCCTCCAAGGCCCTCCTCTCGGTCAGATCCCGCTGTCGCTCGGACCTTCTCTCTCTCTACCTCTCTCCTCATCATCTGCAGAAGAACCCTTAACTCCAGGATGTCTGGAGAAGGTCTCTCCTCACCACGGTGCCGCAGCTCCGCTACAGTCGCCACCCAGGCGTCACGCTCCTCTTCCGCCCGGGTCGCACGGGCCACCGCACCGGCAAGTTGCTCCCGGAGGGAAGCAATCTCGAGAAAAGGGGCCGAGGAGCTAGAAGATCCGCCAGCCGCTCCCACCGTCGCTGTCTGCTGGGCACGCTGGAACAAAATAAACAACGGCCGTCAGTGAAACTCCAAAATATGAAGTTAAAAGGGCGGCACGTAACTTACCAGGAGCGACAGCTCATGTTGAGCGACGGCCAGTTGCCGCCTAGTCTCTGACAGCTGGGCGCGCGAGCCGCCGATGCCACACGTGTCCCCAGCTTGGGAAAGCCCCGCGTAACTCTCTCTCTGCCGCCGCAGGAAGTCGGCACTGTCCTGCACCAGTACACCCCCTTGCTGTCCAGGGAGACGTACGGGCCAGTCCTCGAGCCTCGCCTTGCCGCGACTCTCCTTCCTGACGCGGCTCGGCTCATCCGCACTCGCCCACTCATCGGCCAGGCCCAGGGTCCTTGCCATGTCCTGCACCAAGAAAGGGGTCCCATATCAGTCAAAAGGAACGCGTCCCCTGTCTAGGACGCGTCCATCATTTGAGTGCAACACTCACCGAACCCTTTCCTCCTCGCGCGGCTCGCTTCAAAACCCAAAATGAATTAAAAGAGGAAGAGATCGGAGGACCTACCGGACCGTATTCACCTCCTCCCACGCCATCGGGCCCCTCGGGTCCCTCGGGGGCCCGAAACGGCCCTTCCTCCTCCATGGACGCCGTTCCGTGCTCGGGCGCGTCCCTCCTTGGGCGAGGAGTTCCTCGTCCCTCTCCACCTTCACTACGGTCGGGCCCACCGAACTCCATCGATCAAAAGAGGAGGAAGACGAAAAAGGGGCAAGCGCGTTTCGGCGGAAGGCGGGCTCGTTTGCGGGTAAGGCACGGGAGAAGAAAGGACCACCCGTCGCTTTAAATTTAAAATCAAGGATTAAGACGCGTCCTCGCGCCTGGACGCGCCCAAAAGGGGGGAAAGGAAACAAAATCCCCCCGTGCAAAACATAGTTCCCCGCTGTTCAGGGCAAGGTCTCGCGGAGCGTGCCTCAAGGGACAACTCAGTGCAAAAAAAAGAAAGTGTGGGAGAGAGAAAAGTACACACAACACAAAAGCCATTTCCATTTCATATAATAGCCGAAAGTACATCATACAGTGAGAAGGGTGACGTACAAGCAACTCTCTAACTCTCACCGTCACCCTCCTGGTCATCTCCTTCCTCCCTCCTCTGACGGAGATCCCTAGGGGGCCTCCGCGACCTCTGTGAACCCTGAGAAGCCGTGCTCGCCTCGCCCTGCGGTGGCACTCCAGCCTCGAAGGCGCGACGACGCTCCTCGGCCGAAGAAACCAGGTAGCTGCCCATGGAAAAAGAACCAGACTGACGAAGTCGCGCCCCGCGTTCCTTCGCCCTCTGGTACCGCTCCTCGCTCTCCCGAAGCCTCCCCTCCGCCGTGCCAAGACTCAATCGGAGCTCCAGCAGCTGGGCCTCTAGAGCCCTCCTCTCGGTCTGATCCCGCTGTCGCTCCTCCCTCTCTCTCTCCCTATCCCTCTCCCTCTCTCTCTCCACGCTCTCCCTATCCCTCTCCCTCTCCTCTCTCTCCCTCATCGCCTCTCTCCTCGATAGCTCGAGGGCGATCCGCAGATCCACTACGTCGCGAGGAAGCTCCTCAGCCTCCCGTCGCCGCTCCTCCTCTAGCTCCGCAATCCGGGCGTCACGCTCTGCCACCCGGGCATCGCGCTCCTGCTCAGCACGAACAGCACGCGCCAGGGCCTCTCGGATCTCGGCCACCTGTCAAGGCACGCATGCACCGTAAGAGAACAGTGATAGAAGGAAAGTAGCTGGAAAAGGGTCGCGGCCAAGCAAGCACTCACTCGAGCCTCGCGGTCACGCTCGGCCTCCTCAGCCCGAGCCACCGCGTACGCCAGCTGCTCCTGGAGGGCAGAAACCTCCGGAGGAGGGCCCCGCGAACTGGAACCCGCTCCACCAGCCATCGCGGCTGCCGCTGTCTGGTGGGCCCGCTGAAACACGGGGCAAACGTCAGTCAAAGGCTAAGCATCAAAAATCCAGGTCACAAAAAATGCATTGCATAAACTCACCAGGATCTCCAACTCCTGTCGGATGGCCACCAACTGTCGCCTGGCGTCCGCCAACTGGGCCCGCAGGTCGGCAATCATGGTATCACGAGCATCCTGCATTACACATAAGTTAGTATCCCATGCATATACATATAGAAAGGTGGAGCAGTTTCATTTCACTTACCCCTGCCATACCACCCAAGGAGAGGCGGTCCCCGTACGTAGCTCGGTACCGTCTCATGTAGTCTGTGCTATCCTGTACGTGGGACACTACTGGGACCCCGCCCTGCTGCCAGTCCTGGTACTGTGCTGGGAAGCGCGTACGCCAGTCCACGATCTTCGCCTTCCCCTTGGTCTTCCGCCCAATGCGGGCCGGCGCATCTACGTCTACCCACTCCTGGGCCAGCCCCAACGTCCTCATGACCAGTCTAAGCCGCAGCGGCTCAATCTCGTTCAGGCAATGGACCCACACGTCCCGCCTGAAGCGAGGAAGACCCGCTACAACCCAGGGCTGGCCAGCATCGCCCATGCCCAAGTAGGGCCTCCACACCACCTGCATCACCATACATACATCATGTTAGTTACCATTCAGTCACATGCATAAACACAAAAAAATCATACGCATCATACCATGGCCTCGGGATACTCGCTCAGCTCTCGACGAAGTGACGCCAGCTGGTAGCCGTGGGGTGCTGCAACCACGACCGGCCTCCACTGCCGCGCCAGAGGCACGGCCCTCCTGTTCCCATGCCTAGCCCTCCCCATCGGGAAATAGTAATAGCTCCACACCTGCATCCATCATACATCATTAGTACAATAATTACATATTTAACTGTGGGAATGCATAAATAAAATGTTTACCTGGAGGAAAGGTGCGAAGCCACTGACTGTCGTCTCCTTCTCCGAGGTCTGGGAGAGATCAGCAATCAAATGGGCAAGCAGAGCCGCTCCCCATGCATAATGTCCCACTCTGTCTAGATCCGCCAAGATCCCGAGGAAATGGCAGTGGATGCCATCCCCCTTCGTCCCCAGCAGAAGGCGGCCCAGGAAGAAGAAAAGAAACCTCCGAAGTTCTAGATCCACCAGCTCCCGCTCGCTCGGGTCCTGGGTGAAAGCAGCACGAGCATCCCCCTCCAGTCGAGCCAAGAACTCTGCTCCAGTCTCGCTAACCCGCTGACGCGGGTCGACGAATCCGAGCGCCTCCATGATCTCCACTCGGTCGACTACCCTGCTGTCTCTATCAGTCACGCTCGTCTCTAACCACAGCAGTTCGAGGGCACTCTCTCGGTAGTCGGGGTAGGTGACCCCGCTGACTGCCTCTCCGTCAACTCGTAGCCTGGTGATCCGAGCCACGTCCTCCAGTGACGGCACCATGTGCCCCCAGGGCATCAGAAACGCCCGGCTTGGTGCGTGCCACCGCTCCCTCAGTGCCTGGATAAGAGGAAGGTCGAGCCGGAAGGGCTCGATCCTAAGGAAAGCTCCAAAGCCCATGGCGTCCACACGCGCCCTCTGGAAATCCGGCAGCCCACGGTATGCTGCCACCACCAAGGACCAGCTGATCCGGCCCTTCATCACGCCCTGCAAACCACAAAACCAACAAAGAACACATCAGCATCATGAACAGTAATCAACAATAACACTGTATATACTATTTTATTTTATTTTTTTTTTAAAAAAAGTACATATATATTTTTTTGGAGGCGTCCAGGCCCCTGGACGCCTCCTTCCTATTTTCTTTATTCCTTTTTTGAAAAATAATCCAAAAACCAAAAATAAAAAAATATATAAATAATATATATATTATTATGGAGGCGTCCTAGGCCTTGGACGCCTCCTTATTTTTTTAAATTTATTTTATTATTTACGAAAATTAATAAATAAATAAAAAAAAGAAAAAGAAAAAGAAAACATGGAGGCGTCCAGGTCCCTGGACGCCTCCTTCTCTCACTACCCGCCTCTCTCTCACAGCCTTTCGCACACCCGTTTTAGCCTATTGAACCACAGAGTGAGGATTCCGAGGTACTTACCGGGTCGTGATCGTCCTCTCCCGCGTCACCAGCATCCGCAGCAGCCTCCGCGGCCAGGAGAGGCACCTCCATCCCCTCCTCCGCAGCAATCTCCTCTACTGCAGCCTCCTCGGCATCATCCCTCAACCTCCTCGCACGACGAGCCAGTCGTTTTCGCTTCCCTGGACCCTGGCTCGATCCTCCTCGCTCCATGGGGACTAAGAATAGGTCGTCTGGGTGACTGGGTCGTCAGATTGAACAGTAAATGAGCAAAAAGGGGGGGGGGGGCAGCCCTTAAATAGAAATTTCTTTTTTTGGGGCGTCCAGGCGCCTGGACGCCCCCATCATTTTTTTTATTTCAAAATTTAAAAAATTTTTTGGGGCGTCCAGGCGCCTGGACGCTCCTAAAACAAAAAAATTAAATAAAATAAAAAATAATAGTTGGGGCGTCCAGGACCCTGGACGCCCCCAAAACAAAAAAATAAAATAAAAATAAAATAAAAATTAGGGGCGTCCAGACAGTTGGACGCCCCCAAAACAAAAAAAAAAATTAAATAAAATAAAAAATAATAGGGGCGTCCAGGCCCCTGGACGCCCCCCCCCCATAATAAAAAATTTTCAAACAAAAAAAAAATATATAATATATTTATATAAGAATATGTATATAATCCAAACAAAATAAAAAAAACACAAAGAAAAAGAAAAATCATAAAAAAAGATAATAATTAAGGGGACGGGGGTCCGAAACATCCAAATGCCAAATTTTATTCCATCAGAAAAGCAGAGTGAACTACATCAGGGGCTTAGGCGCTTTAGGCCTTAACTTCCCCAGTTCGGTTACATAAGCCCTCCACGGCTCGCATTCTTGCACCACGTGCGCTAACGCCTTTCCCGCAACACTTGTCTTCCAGGGAGCTTTAATGGCCTTCGCTTCCTTCGCGTCCGCTTCAGTGCCCAACTCCCTTTTCTTCAAAGGAACAATGTCAGTCGGTGGCGAGAATGAATGGCGTGGGATGCCAATCTGGAGGCAGCACCGATGCGCGTTGTAAAGAACAAACTCGGTCGCGCCGATCAGTTGAAGATCAACTTCGGGAGAAGGCCTCATGAGGAGATCAAGCGAAAGCAAACATGCCGGTGCGCAAGTGAAGAAGCCTTGTGTCATGGTGCGGAAGTGAGACCGCCAGTCTTCGCGTTTCTTCAGCCACGGAACGCGGTTCACTACAGTACCACCAAAGCCTAACACGTCGGCTATGTGGTGAAGCGGGCTTTGTTGGAAGAGCTTCGAAACGGTTGGCATTCCCTCGCGGTGGTCGAATTTGAAATGCAAATCCAGCCAGCAATTCAAGACAAGTGCACAACCAAATGGAGGCTTACCCATGCTCGAGGCGGTAAGGCCGCTGTAAAGATAGGCAAGGACGGCGGGTCCCACCCTCTTTCCACGCCAGATCCCGCAGATAGCACTCAGCTGGTCTTCCTCCACTATGTTGTCGGTATAAGGAAACAAGAGAGCACCCGCCAGACAGATAGTGAATCCCTTCATGATTCCCTCCAAATAGTCATCGTCTGGTGACCCTCTCAGGGCGTCCATGACCCACTCCGCGAGCTTTTGGAGATCGATCCCCTTCTGAGTACGGACCTTTCTAGCTGCGTCGGGCGGCATGAAGCTTCCAAGGACGCTTTCAGAAGTACCCCGTGTCAGCATCCGCATAGCCTTCACCTTCCCGTCACTCTTGAATTTCTTCAGACCAAGCAGAAGTTCCACCTCCTCGAGGAGGATGGTCACCTCGAAGGTCGGGAAGATAAAAGTGTGGGTCTGGGGATGCCAGACCTCCACTAGCACGCCCATAGCCGCCCAGTCCATACGAATCTTCTCGTAATGCTTGGCGTGAATAAGGAGCCCCTGCAGATGCCACTTCGAGAGTATGGCCCTCATGCCAATGGAGATATTGGAAGTCAGCTTTGAAAGCCATGGCAGCTTGGAAAACTTCCTCGGGCCTGGGAAGAGTGGATATGGCTGGGAGAGGAAAGAAGAAGAAATGAAGGAAGTAAGAAGAAGGTTCACGTGCAGAAATTTGAAAAGAGTCGGCTTACCATATGCG
This sequence comes from Amorphophallus konjac, assembly GCA_022559845.1. Lineage (NCBI taxonomy): Eukaryota > Viridiplantae > Streptophyta > Magnoliopsida > Alismatales > Araceae > Amorphophallus > Amorphophallus konjac. Next base: position 276,492 of record JAHNEJ010001414.1, on the reverse strand, counting down.
ACATGATCGTCCCACTCAGATGACCCTCGAGGTCGGAAAGTCGCCTAATCTCGCTGCTAGGCTTACTCCTCTTCATAACGCGGGAAGACTCTCCTTCCATCCTGAAGATCTCTAGATTCTCCTCTCCTTCCTCTCCTGAGCTTCCAAAACCCACCTTGGTGCATTTGAATGAACTAGCCTAAGGGGAGTTCTTATAGGAAGGGAAGGGTGCTACAGGACAGAACATGTCACATCAGTGGTCATTGTCAAGATTTTGTCTGGATCTCCTTTGAACTGTGGTGCGATTCTGCTACCTTTTGATGTTGCTAACCTTTGCTGGCCTGTGCAGGTTTTACTAACGGACGTCTTTGTCCTATCTCCTGTCCCACCTTTCATTGGTTGGTCCCACCAGGTCATGCATCATAGTATATGATACCTACGCTACTAGAACATGTCAAGGACCTTGCGGCCCGAACGAATCTGGGATTTGAGTTCCCCTTCAACAAAAACGGTGATGATCCCGGAAGAGTTAGGGTTGTACGGATAGGCCGTCAATTTGTGATAGAATGGGGACGACGGTTCCATTCAGTGAGTTGGTGCGCGGATAAACGGGCCCCAGCCCAGTGTCGGCTCACCGGATCGATATCCTGACCCGTTCTTCACAAGTTGACAATATTATCCTTGGCTATTTTCTATTTTTGTTTGTTTTAAATTTTTCTTTGAACCCAGCATGCATTCATATAGGACTTTGATTTATTGCGGAAGATCATTCAAGTGATTCGATTGTGAAAGCCGTTGTGCTCCAATTCCCACAAATATGAGATATTCCACTCCGAATGAAATACTGAGTTTCCTTGAGACAGCCCTACACTGCTCTTCCAAAGGAGACCCTTGTTTGGACAGACCCTCAGATATTCCTTTACCTTTTTTGACCCACCTTGGCCGCAGCACTTCCACAATGGCTGGTAACCGCTCCCCAAAGGTGAAACCTCCGGTTTATGACCCAGGTACTTCCACACCGAGAAGTTGGTCTCCTTTTGTTTCGTGCCTGAGCGCACATCTCACCCCCCCTTATTTGATCTCCGTCCAAGCAATCGTCAATGTTTGAAAGACCTTCTTCAAGGTCGCCTCATTGAAACTCCAGGAAAGATTCCAAACAGTAACGTCAAAAGCGTGTCTCATCACACCTTGGCATCAACTTATCAGTCCGCTCCCACTTCACTCCACTCCACTTCGATACCATTCCACTACGTGTCGCTCCCTTGCAAAGCAAACGCCAAGGCGGGGCAGCTGTAGACACGCCATTCTTGACGCCTCCTGAGAAAGTCTCATATTACTATACAACGCCCCGCAACGGCTTACGCATTCTGAATCACTCGAGTGCTTCCTTTTCTCGGATCTTCTTCTGCCTTTTTCGGCATCCGAAATCGTCTCGTCACGGCATTCGGACGGCATCAACACCAGTCAGACGCATCAAGAGGTTCCGGAATCAAGAAGGGGGTCTGCCGGGCGGCCGCCGACGCCTGATTTGAGGACCCGGGTGGGTCTTAACGGGGGCGTCCAGGCCCCTGGACGCCCCCATTATTTTAATTTGTTTTATTCTTTTCTCAGGGCCCAAAACCAAATATAAAAATATAAAAAATATATATATTTATGGAGGCGTCCAGGACCCTGGACGCCTCCATAAAAACAAAAATAAAAAAATAAGTGTAAAATGCCAGTTGGCATACAAAAACAAATAAAATAAATAAAAAATACATATTAATGGAGGCGTCCAGGCCCCTGGACGCCTCCATAAAAATAAATAAAAAATATAAAATGCCAGCCCTAGCATAAAAAGACAAAGAAACAATAAAAAATAATAAACTTTTGGAGGCGTCCAGGCCCCTGGACGCCTCCATCAACTCACTCACGGGCGCCGGCCACCGAACGACGGTTTGTCGTGTGTGAAAAAAGCCAAATTTAGAGACGTCCAGCTGACTGGACGCGCCCATTTCTGAATCACGAGGCGCCGCTCACAAAACCACGCGTTGTGCCAAACCGCGTGCGGCCGTCGTCGGTTTTCGGTGGACCTGTTAGAGGCGTCCGGGACCCTGGACGCCCCCATAAAAGTATTCTAAAAAAATCAATAAAAATAGAATAAAATATTATTTCGGCCCTGATGGAGGTGTCCAGGGTCCTGGACGCCTCCACCTTCCGGAGCTCTATAAATAGAGACCCACCCCCTCAGTTCTGGGGGAGCTAAGCAGTGATCCGATAGGCTGCCGGAGCCCAGAGGCTACGGAGTCATTTTTCTAACCCGTGGGGTCTTTTGTAGGTGGAGGTTCTGCCGGCCTCTCGGGTGCCTACGCTCGCGAGAGGAAGGTCGTCTTCATCCACCGCGCTTCCCCGTCGTCCCCACGCTGCCGGAGCTCCGCCGGATTTCACCCTCGGCTCATCCAATAAGCTTTTTCTTCCCCTTTTTCTCCATAGTTCTTTACATTCATCATATTACATCCTCTATCCCCCTTCACAAGGGCGCCTCTTCTCTTATACTTCTTGCATCCATCATCTCATTTTCCTCCTACTCAAGTCCGAGAGGGGTTTAAAAGATAACACCAACCAGGTGTGTGTCTTGCCATCATTTCGTTATTTTTACCGCGAGGATTTGAATACTACACCTCCATCTTTCTAATCCACTTGTCATTTATTTGTCGTTGTTTTGCAAGGGTACCCGAGGAAAGCCCTCTCCGTCGGCCGGCCGGAAGGAGAGGAAGAAGCAACCCGCCATGTCCCGCTCTTGAGGTAGGCGCGATCACTTTCTTATTTTGGGGTCTTTCGGCCCCTGGCGATCACATCTTTTCATCGAGGCCGCGGCGAGTCACTTCCCCAATGGCCGTTTAAATTTCTGTTTCCTATATTCTCTTTATATTTTGTTAAATTCTGCTTATATCATCGAGGCCGCGGCGAGTCACTTCCCCAATGGCCGTTTAAATTTTCGTTCCTATATTCTTTCTATATTATATTATATTTTGCTCATATCATCGAGGCCGCGGCGAGTCACTTCCCCAATGGCCGTTTAAATTTCCGTTCCTATATTCTTTCTATATTATATTATATTTTGCTCATATCATCGAGGCCGCGGCGAGTCACTTCCCCAATGGCCGTTTAAATTTCCGTTCTTATATTCTCTCTATAATCTGTTATATTCTGCTCATATCATCGAGGCCGCGGCGAGTCACTTCCCCAATGGCCGTTTAAATCTCTGTTCTTATATTCTCTTTTATATTCTGCTATATTCTGCTCATATTCTCGAGGCCGCGGCGAGTCACTTCCCCAATGGCCGTTTCAATTCTTGTTATTTAATTTCTGCACCATTCCCGTCCCCCCGAGGCTGCGGCGAGTCACTTCCCGCTATGGCTGTTTGAACCCCATATCTTGCCATATTATACTTGTCCCGCTCGCCCCACCGGAGCAATCTCCCGTGGTGGCCCCTTCTCTCTTCTCTATCATTTCTGTGTTGCAGCAAACAGCAAAACAAACAAAAAAAGAGGAGCCCGCGCGCTCTCCGCATCCTCTTCCTTGCACCATCGAACTCCGAACCGCGTGACGTCGCTCACAGTCACCACATTAGCGGTCAAGACGGGGGCCTTGTCATCCCAGTGGGGATAGACCTGGGGCTGTTTCCCTTTAACCATCATCAGAACCTCTCTTGCTGCTTCTGTTCTGCGGGTAGTTGGCCCCGGCCGTGCGGCCAATTGAGCCAATTCTTGGGGGTCTTCAGGAAGCTCCCCATATCGGCTGGATATACCAGCCATGTTGCAGGTGAGAACCTTCATCCTTCTCTTTTGCTGATATACCCTCCTTCTGGCTTGCTGCGGAAAGGTCAGCCTTTCGAACACAGAAACTCTTCTTCTTTCTTCCCGCTCGGGGAAGTCTTCATCAGCTTCGACCTCGAAGCCGTCATTATATCCATTGTCGTCGACTGACGACACCATCATTCTATCTCCCATACTTCCTTCCTCTGTCGCTGATGGGCAGTAATCTTCTTCAGTGGCGACTGTCTGCATCAGTCACTACTGTCCGAGTGAGGGATTTCCTAAGCCTCGAAAATAATTTCTGACCAAACATGTCATCTCTTCTTGACCCCGTTCTTGATATAGGACGGGGGGTGATTGTCGACCTCCAGCAGGAGGGATATGGGCAGTAATCTTCTTCAGTGGCGACTGTCTGCATCAGTCACTACTGTCCGAGTGAGGGATTTCCTAAGCCTCGGAAATAATTTCTGACCAAACATGTCATCTCTTCTTGACCCCGTTCTTGATATAGGACGGGGGGTGATTGTCGACCTCCAGCAGGAGGGATATAGGCCAGCCGAGCTCTGTCGGCCGGCTGTTGGAATCTTCATCCCGCAGCAGGGACGTTGGCTTGACGGGCCGCAACCCGGAGACTTCTGTGGCACGGAGGATCCGCGACCACCTCTTCTTCCTTCTTCGAGGGCAGGCCCCTTTCTCTTCTCACTTCCGCCTCGTCGTTCACAAAACGACGGCAGATGGGTGTTAGCTGGTGGGCAGGTCGGGTCCGCTTGGGAACCCACACCTGTTTAAACTTCCTCGGCCTGGGTGCTGGGCTTCCCTGGCCATAATGACCGGTTTCTTCTATTTCTGCCCTCCTTCCAGCGAGAGCTTGATAGGCATTGTAAATAGGAATGTTGGGGATGACTCGGTCTGGGGTCACCCGTGCAGTGCGTCCGTCGAGGAAGACGCGCATACCCCCGACTAGCATAGATTTCCCGGACTGAGACAGAGTTCCGGTAACTACAGCAGCATTCTTGCGGGCCTGGCGACGCTGGCGTCCTCCAGGGTGTTTGTTGATAACATTGGGGTGGGTCGCACGTATGACGTGGTGCACCAGACAGCTAGCGGCCGGGGCCGGACTTTCAGACAAGTCTTTACAGTAGGGAACCCCCAGAGGCTCCATTTTCTCCACAGCTTCCATGACAGGTTCTGGGGCTTCGACCTCCAGCATATCTACAAAGGCTAACCCTAAAAAGTTGGGGAAGCCCACAGCGGCAGGGAAGCTGCCGAATTCCATGGGTACCGCGAGGTACCCTTGCGCGTGTCCAGCGACTATCGAAAGATCGAAGTCGACGCCAGTTATCCCATTGGTTGTCATTGTCCGCCTGTAAGAAGTAAACAAGGCAAACATCAGTAGCCTCTGGGAGGGCCTCGAAGCCCAAGTATCTCGGCAAAGAGATGAAAGGTGACACTGGTCCCACCGGGTGTGCCAGACTTGTTCGCGAACCTTTTTTTCCTCCCTTTCTTTCGCGGGTCAACCGACCAACTGACCAACTGGTGGTCGGATGATCAATTGACGACGCGGGCGTGCCAGTCACATGAGTGACAATTTTATGATGCGCTCATTCTGACCCGTGTCGGGCGAATGTGAGGTTCGGTCGGGACCAGTAGTCTGCCATACCATAAAGGCTATGTCGTTAATTACATCCCCCACGAGGAGGGAACACCTTTGATTAATTGTCGAGATGAAGGGCTGTCGAGGCCGGAATAAAGGATACAGAGCATGCGAGTGATCATACGAGATGCTATGATTGACTACACACGATTTATTTGGGTGGGCCCCGGTACATGGCGGAGGACTTAGGCCCGAAGGCCACCTTCACGCGTAACAAGACCTCTGATCAGGCGTAGCCTGACCTTCCGGCAATGTCATTTGATATACCGAGGAGGCGCACACTCAAGCATGCATTGACGCGACCTGAATGCCTGGACTAAGGCATAACGACGAAAACTCGAGACATATCAATTCAAGCTCGAAGAAGCTAATTTATTCAGTTCACTGATCAAAGAGTTTGCTTCATTTTATGGTTGACACCAGAAATCATCCCGGGAGCGGGGAAGAGATTGGAACGACACAACGACATGATTCGGCGTGAAACCGATGCAACGCTTGCGAAGACAGGGGTTAAAATGCTTGAAACGGCGCCCTGAAACGTAGGTAAATGGCTCAATACGGTGCCAGAAACCGTAGGTGAATGGAAAAGACGTGTTAAACCGGTGTGGCCTAATTGGGGCGTGCCGAGAAGGGTGCGCCGTTTTAAGGCGCGCCGGGAACGGCGCGCCATTTTAAGGCGCGCCGTTTAAAGTGTGCCATGCATGAACGGCGCCGATTTATTCTAATTTCTCGGACACCAAGATTTTCGTTGGTTTATTTATGAATTTATTAAAATGTTTTGAGAGATTTTGAAAGTTGATTGAGTTGATTATTCGTGGATCGGTCCCAAGCCGTCCAAAAAGTCAAGTCACGGGCTCGCGCGAGGTTCAGACTCGAGCGTGGCGATCGTTCCGAGTTTAGACTCGTTCGAGCCAGAATTTCGGCAGCATCTCCCCATCCCGGAGGATTGTCGGGGAGAAGCGGGGAGTGCTCACGTGGCGGAGCAACCCCTGAGAGCCGGGTGGCGCAATGGCGACCGGTAAACCCGAACGAAAAGGAAGACCCCGAGGGCAAGCCTGCTAGGAGCACCGAGTCCGTGGGCGATAGTAAGTGAATGAGGTGACTCAATATGGGAGCGAAAACCCCGAGGGCTAGCCTACGAGGGGCATGCGACCAGAGTCACCACAACACTTGAATCAGGACGACCGATAGAGGAAGGAACTCCCGAGGGCTAGCCTACAAGGGAGACACAACCCACGGCCACCACGAAATCCATTAAGGACCGTGGATTTGAGCTGTGGGGCGTGGGCCCATTGCTGTGCATTCAATAGCCCGTGGGGATATTCGTCATCAATGGACGAACCCTCTGCCGGTCGAATGACTGATGTAGAAGATTGGGGGAATGTTCCCCTCCCCGGGCACGGGAGCGATGCTACAGAGCATAATACTGTGAAGATCCGAGCGGGGCGGAAAGAGTAGCGCAAGATGGTGAAACCCGCGGGCTAAGTGAGTTGATGCCGGCATGCTATGAGATTAGCATGAGGGTCCGGGGAGGAGATATACACATATCACGTTCGGAAACAAACCAGCGAGGGCTCACCGCAGAAGAGGAAAGAAAGACAGAGGTAATTCCAGACTTGTCCGCGAACCTTTTTTTCCTCCCTTTCTTTCGCGGGTCGACCGACCAACTGACCAACTGGTGGTCGGATGATCAATTGACGACGCGGGCGTGCCAGTCACATGAGTGACAATTTTATGATGCGCTCATTCTGACCCGTGTCGGGCGAATGTGAGGTTCGGTCGGGACCAGCAGTCCGCCATACCATAAAGGCTATGGCGTTAATTACATCCCCCACGAGGAGGGAACACCTTTGATTAATTGCCGAGATGAAGGGTTGTCGTGGCCGGAATAAAGGATACAGAGCATGCGAGTGATCATACGAGATGCTATGATTGACTACACACGATTTATTTGGGTGGGCCCCGGTACATGGCGGAGGACTTAGGCCCGAAGGCCACCTTCACGCGTAACAAGACCTCTGATCAGGCGTAGCCTGACCTTCCGGCAATGTCATTTGATATACCGAGGAGGCGCACACTCAAGCATGCATTGACGCGACCTGAATGCCTGGACTAAGGCATAACGACGAAAACTCGAGACATATCAATTCAAGCTCGAAGAAGCTAATTTATTCAGTTCACTGATCAAAGAGTTTGCTTCATTTTATGGTTGACACCAGAAATCATCCCGGGAGCGGGGAAGAGATTGGAACGACACAACGACATGATTCGGCGTGAAACCGATGCAACGCTTGCGAAGACAGGGGTTAAAATGCTTGAAACGGCGCCCTGAAACGTAGGTAAATGGCTCAATACGGTGCCAGAAACCGTAGGTGAATGGAAAAGACGTGTTAAACCGGTGTGGCCTAATTGGGGCGTGCCGAGAAGGGTGCGCCGTTTTAAGGCGCGCCGGGAACGGCGCGCCATTTTAAGGCGCGCCGTTTAAAGTGTGCCATGCATGAACGGCGCCGATTTATTCTAATTTCTCGGACACCAAGATTTTCGTTGGTTTATTTATGAATTTATTAAAATGTTTTGAGAGATTTTGAAAGTTGATTGAGTTGATTATTCGTGGATCGGTCCCAAGCCGTCCAAAAAGTCAAGTCACGGGCTCGCGCGAGGTTCAGACTCGAGCGTGGCGATCGTTCCGAGTTTAGACTCGTTCGAGCCGGAATTTCGGCAGCATCTCCCCATCCCGGAGGATTGTCGGGGAGAAGCGGGGAGTGCTCACGTGGCAGAGCAACCCCTGAGAGCAGGGTGGCGCAACGGCGACCGACAAACCCGAACGGAAAGGAAGACCCCGAGGGCAAGCCTGCTAGGGGCACCGAGTCCGTGGGCGACAGTAAGTGAATGAGGCGACTCAATATGGGAGCGAAAACCCCGAGCGCTAGCCTACGAGAGGCACGCGATCTGAGTCACCACAACACTCGAATCGGGACGACCGATAGAGGAAGGAACTCCCGGGGGCTAGCCTACAAGGGAGACACAACCCACGGCCACCACGAAATCCATTAAGGACCGTGGATTTGAACTGTAGGGCGTGGGCCCATTGCTGTGCATTCAATAGCCCGTGGGGATATTCGTCATCAATGGACGAACCCTCTTCCGGTTGAATGACTGATGTAGAAGATTGGGGGAATGTTCTCCTCCCCAGGCACGGGAGCGATGCTACAGAGCATAATACTGTGAAGATCCGAGCGGGGCGGAAAGAGTAGCGCAAGACGGTGAAACCCGCGGGCTAGGTGAGTTGATGCCGGCATGCTATGAGATTAGCATGAGGGTCCGGGGAGGAGATATACACATATCACGTTCGGAAACAAACCAGCGAGGGCTCGCCGCAGAAGAGGAAAGAAAGACAGAGGTAATTCCCCCCCGGTTTGGCCTATGAGAAGAGGCACATCGGCGGTGAGGACGTGCTCCCCGGATAGAGATAGACAGAGATGCGCACAGAGGTGCATCTCCGATCATAGGATCCATGGCATATACGGTGCAGAGCCTGGCCATTATGCTAAAAATCAAGAAAGAAAAGCCCCGGGAGGGGAGAATGATTCATATAGCCCAGGAAGCATCCATCGTCGGGAAAACGATTACATGGGAGCACATATGCCGTAAAATCATCGGGTGCACATTCGAGAAGAGATTAGAGAAGGCATGGAGAAAGGATAGAGCCTCAACCACAATAGCATTCCATTCATCCCGTGAACAGCACGGGTATGTACACAGCATATATATTCCGGCGCCGGCGTTGTCGCTCGGCCACCGTTTACATTAACAGGGGCTCATCACAGATGAAGTAGACGGTGAAGAAGTAATGGTGAGAAAAGGGGGGAGGAAAGGCTCATATCATCGCCCCTCCCCCTCTTCCTCACTTACAATGCAGCAGGGGAAACGAAAATAGAAAATCAGAAGGGGGGGAATCGACGGGGAATACGACGGTGACCCACCTACAAGACAAAGAAGTAATCGATCTTCCTCTCTGACACAGGGAGGTTTGAGCGGAGCAGCACAGGGGATGGCGGCGGCGGCCAACGAACTCTCAGAGAAAGGGCTCTCCACTCACCACGAAGAAAACCCTCTGATTCCCCTTTTTCTTTGATTCTCTTTTCTCTCTTGTTTCTCTGGCTTTTTTTTTGTTTCTGCCCCCTTTTTGTTTCGAAGATAGGCTGTATATATAGCCTTGTCGATCCGGCGCCCTGGGGAGAGGGTGCGCCGTTTTTGATGGCGCCGGGAAGCAGTCCCCTGATGACAATGGGCGCGCCGTTTTCTGATGGCGCCATTTTAAGCGGCGCCGGTGACCCTTCACGCGCCGTTTTGACTCGTTTGCTCGGCGCGGGCCGGCCGGTGGGTCCGGGGATGATTCCGGAGACTCCGGTTGACTGTTCCTTTTGCCCTGGTCTTTGAAAAACCTTGACGTGGTGTCGAGGAAGCTCTCGATATGACGAACGGCCTTGATCAGACCGCCGCGTGTGTCTGGCCCGAGCATACGGGTAACCTATTGGCGCGGCCTCCGGCACTGTGATTTGTGCTTCTGGTCGAGATGGACTCGTGCTCGAGGCTTCTTTGCGGGATGGTGTTGCATCCCGGATGATTCTTTCTTGAATGGCAATCAATTGGCCACTAAAGGGCCCGTTATGACGAGGAGCCGAACCCATGTCGGGTGATCGGGGCCCTCTGTTGACAGAACCTTCGGCCCCTTGTTATGGACGGCCGAGGACGTTTTTCCCCCTCACGAGAGCCATTGGGTAGACCGTCGTCCTTGGTCGGGCGACGGATGTGGGGTAGCGGCATGCCGAGGTCGATGCCGGGTCATTGGGCAGGCTTGGTCGCGCTGCCAGTTGGTTGTGGGTTCATTCCGACTCTTCTAAGGTGGAGTCCCAGGTGTTCCCTTCAAGGTGGTTCGGGGCTCTGGGAGCTTGAAGAGCCTTCAGTAAGCTAGTCTTCATCGGCTTCTGTGCTTCAGTGGGCCGTATCATTCGTCTTTGTGGCTTGGTCGCCGAAGGATTATATTTTAAGTGCCAATAGGCCCACGTAGCAGTTCTGTCAGGGACTACTTCACCGGTTCCTCCGGCCGTCGGAGGAATGAGGACGAGGAGAGGCGCCGACGCCGTGAGGAGGGTAGCACAGCCATGGGCCCTCCAGAGAAGAGGCGAGAGGGCGGAGGTGAGAGTGAGGGACCTGGCGAGGGCCGGGCTTGATTGTGCCTTGTGGTTTCTCTTTCATATTTTGTTTACACTATACGTGTACATGGAGAACTTTGATATATATATGATGCCACGAGTTTTGTTTTAAATGAATGTGAGTGTTTATGTGCAACCATAGAGCTTGCCAATCTACTAATGCTTTACACAATCGACTCAAGAAGGAGAGAGAAAATGGTGTGAGGGCGAGACACGACTAAGAAAGGAAGGGGTATGCAAGCTCAGCAATTCAGTCGCGGTTCTATGACAACCGCTAAATAGAGTAGCGGTCAAATGCCAGACCTCGTTAATAGGAGGGATAATCATAAAGCATGGGGGCTCCATCGCGGTCATGCCCTGACCGCTACCTAAAATAGCGGTCGCGTGACTGATTGCGTCCTGAAGAAAGTAAGCCCGCTTGACCAGGGTAAGGGGTCTAACGGGCACAGACGCAATGCGACACAGTAGGGGGAACACGACACATGCATGACTACACAATGCATGGGACAGAATAGCATGTGCGGGACAAAGATAGGTGAGATGGGACAAGGGTATGAGGTACGACAGAAACATTCCTCAATCAAACCCGAGATCGGATGAAGCAGAACCGCTAGGTTCACCATGACGCTTCCCGTAGAGATATTGATCAAGAGCTGAGCAAAGTTGAGCAAGGCATGGACAAGACATAGATGAGTGTGCACATGGAGACAAGTCAAAAGATGAAAAGCGAGGGAGCTTGAACACCTGCGATCTGCACACTTAACAAATAAATCACGTATCTGTTCTCAAGATAAAAGTGCATAACAATAAAGGACATATCTCATTTTTTTGGATTTTTGACAATATCTCATTTTTTTTATTTTGACAATATCTCATTTTTTTGGATTTTGGCAATATCTGATTTTTTGGATTTTGACAATATCTGATTTTTCTGAATTTTGACAGTATCTCATTTTGTGGATTTTGGCAATATCTGATTTTTCTAAATTTTGACAATATCTGCAGCACTCAAGACGGGCTTAAACCACTAGCTAGGGATCGTCGTTCCTACCCCTCTCATTAAAGGCTTCCCTTAAGTAGGGCGTGCATGTGATGGTAGCTCACCATAGCTAATTGTCCCTAAAGAAGAGTGCCCTTACTAAGGCCATGCCCGGGATACAACCCAGCCTAAGGGGAGAAGCAGAAGAAAAATGGGAGATAAGCTTTGTGCAGGACAGGAAATATCAGGGCTCGACTTCCTTCCAGGGCGCTACCCCTCAAAGAGTAGGTATGTTGCGCCGGGGCTTTGTGTCTTTGATTTTTGAGGACCCTTAGGCATGCATACGACCAGGGTTTTCCCTGCGGGACTTTGTCACTCTTGCCATGCCTCTCATATAATTTTGCATATCGATTCACTCACCTTGATGTTTTACAGCCCTTATTGGCTAGATACTGCATGAAAGCTCGCTTTTGAGGGTCAAGACTGCCCCTATTTAAGACCTCTCCCATATTAGAGAGCGCCTAGGTTGGTCATCTTATCCATCCATCTCTTGCCCCTACACTTGGCCGAGTAGAGAAGAGAAAAGGCCCTTGTGCATACCCAAAGTATGGCCAAAGCAGCAACGGTGTTGTTTTAGAGAAATAGGCTGTGGCTCGCCGTGTAGTATGTGAAAAGCCCATGCAAAAAGGTCACCCTTAACAATCGGGGAAAGAACCCAGACTCCCAGCACGGAGCTATTACCAGCCTAAGATGCTGCAGAAGCAACTCTTCCTAACTAATTAAGTAAATTCAACTAAAGCCGCTCGACCATGTTTAGTAATCAATGTTATGATCATGTGCAGAAACAAGAGTAATCGCAATAATGACACATTCTTGCACAAAATAAGAAATACCTTTGCCACTCCTACAATGGGGAAGTAGCATCCTGAAGCGAGCTTGATCATCGAGCCTTGATTAGCACGAGCTTTATATTTCTTGCTTGACAGAATAAAGGGTGAAAAAGGATAGCAAAGGATCAAAGACTCCTCTACACGGAGGAGCGGCAAACATTAAACTGGACGAAATAAGGATAAAAAGGAAGAGAGACGAGGGCTATAACTCCCTCGTTAAGGCACTGAGGCCCTGATAAGAAGGAACCAGATACAGAATGAATAGAGATCAACCGAGATCAAGGCGGACTAAAGCCTCGAAAATAGCAAGAAAAAGGGTAAGAACCCTGAAAGGGTGAGGAGGAGAAAACAGAAAGACGATGAAAGGATAGTTGCGAAGATAAGGGAGAAGAGGGGTGATCATCTGACGTGGTCGGAGAAAAGGAATAACGATCACCCGCTAGAGGCGGGGAAGGAGATGAATGAACACCCGACAAGGTCGGGGACAAGAAATGAAAACCACCCGATAAAGTCGGGGAAGGATCAGAAAAATCACCCGACAAAGTCGGGGAACGAGCATAAGGAATCCCCAACAGGGTCGGGGGAAAAAGATGAGAAGCGGAATCCGGATGTATCCATGGAGAAAAACTAGAAGATGCCCCTAGATCAGGGGAAGAGGAGGACATAGGCCGATGCCTAGAATGGTGGGGATAGGAAAAGATGGTAGAAATATGGTCAGGTGGCGGAAGGTACACCACCCACGGTTAAGAACCGAGCAAAAGAAAAGATGAATGGATAGGAGAATGAGAGGAGGAATTGGACCCCCGAATGCACAACTGTCGGCCCTTGAACTTATGCCGTCACCTCTTCTTAGCAGAAATCTTCTTGAAACAACTCCGCCTGGCACGGATTCGGGCCTTCGGGCTTCTTATCTTGCAATACTTTCTCAAATAACGGGCCCATCTGGCAGACAGCTTGGCCCGACTGTGAACATGCTACTTTATCGGGGCGGTTGTCCCTAGTTGTGGGGTGCCAACCATAGAGAGGCATTCCAGCATAGACAACTCCTCGGAATGGACATCAGGAAGCAATGGAGTTTTGTCATTTGGCACTAGTACATGGAGCTTTGGCATCTTCACTCGGCAGTTGGGCATGAAGCATAACTCCCTTGCTAGATGCGGAGGACTGAATTGAGGGAGGGTGATGTGCGGCGTTGGCGTGGCCGCTTCATCAATAAACCGAGGGAGATGAGACAGAAAATGCAGAATGCCCCTGGCCAATCTTGAGGACACGGCCAATTGCTCCTTGAATGCTGAATTGATTAGACTTCTGGCGGCCGCGTGGTTTTGCACCATCCGGGCGGAAAACTCTTATGGGCTAGTGCACTGAATAGCAATCAAGTGAGAGGTAATAACAACATCAACAGTGAATTCTCCGGTGGGCAAAGAAATTTCCACCGGCCTTACTTTTGAAGAAACTGGCACCAGTGCTAAAGAACTCATCTTAGCAACCATCTTCATAGCAAGTGCGGGCTCATCGTCCCTGGAATAGCCAGAGACCAGGACTTGGATCTGCATGCGGCAAATGAAGTCTTGAAGCTTCTAATGTGCAGTCAAAACCTGGTTCGGCTCTTTATCTCCCTGGGGACTAGACCCGAGGGGCACCAAAGGTAGCGTGTACCTGCTCCACGAAGTGGGAAGTGGTAGAGGGAGGTTAGAAGGAGAAGGTTTGAAGGGCGCGGGTGGCGATGGTGCAAGTGATGGAGAAAAAATAATGATGATGGGCATGGGTGGAGGTAAAGGCAAAAGTGGAGGTATGGGTTTAGGGTCGGCCCGCTCGGGCTCAGAGGATGATGGCGAAAGGGGGAGTGGAAGAGGCGACGGCAGTGGTGGCGAAGGCGATAAAGGTGGCAAAGGGGGTGATGTGGTTGATGAAGATGGTGAAGGTGAAGGGGAAGGAGATGAATGTAGGGGTGGGGAAGAAGGAGGAGAGGAAGGTAGTGGCGTAGTGGGGGAAGTGGCAGGTGGTGGCACTCTCCGACGTATCTTTACAACATGTCGAGAGGCGTTGGGAATAGGTGTGGTGGTGGAAACGGAGGGTGAAAGAGAGGTTGCCCGAGTGGAGGCTAGGGTAGGTAAAGGTGGTGGAGGAGATGGGATGGAGGAAGTAGTGGGTAACGGAGCATGTATCTTATCAACTGAAGAAACACCAGGGTGCCCCTGGTCTTGAAGTGGAGACGGTTGCCTAGGTGACACGGCTTGCTGCTGTTGCTGCTTGCGGCTGAGATCTGAAATAACTTGGCGTATGACAGCCCAATCAATCATCTTCTTATCTTCCAAGTTGTGAACAAGTTCCCGGAACTCGGAACAATTCTCGACCACATGCCTCTGTTGACAATGGAATTCACAGAAATGGAGCAAGTTCTCGACCGCGGGTCGGCAAGGAATAACCGGAGGGAGCTGCAACGCATGGGTGGCCATCAAAGCCCTGAAAACATCTGTAAGAGATTCCGACAACGGGGGGTAAGAAGCCCGCTTCGGGCAAGGCGGATGCCGAGGGGTGTGAGAAGGTAGTGGGGATGGTAGTAGAGGTTGCGTAGGTAAGGGGGATTGCGTAGGTGAAGGTGGAGGGCTAGAATGATGTGGCGGCGTGGAGGGAGTGGGAATGTAATGGATGGCATCTACCTGCTCTGGGTGTAGTGTTTCCTTGACCGGAAGTGGAGGGGGTGGGGAGAGAAAATAGCGGAGGGCTGACTCGTTGAGGGTTGGTATGCGGTGGAGCACATGGAGGTATATGGGTGTGTGGGAGTGGACGGTCGACCCATGGAGGGATATAAGGTGGAGGGTTGATTCATGGGGGGATATAAGGGAGATGACGGATGGGAGGCGTACATGGGCGTGAAAGGTGGAGGAAATTCGGGGTCAAGAGAAACTAGGAGTTGTTGGCTAATGAAGCGGGCTCGGCTGTAAAGTTGTTGCCATGAAGTGATAACGTTCAGGGCTAAGATACATTTGAGCTCGGGCGTTGCGTTTGAAATAACCATCTTGATCTGCTCGCCCTTCGGAATATGCCCCAGGAGTTGGGTGGCTAGGCGACGCCAGCGGTCGGTAAACATGGAGAATTCCTCGTCGGGCGTCATCTTCTCGTGGGCCAGATCAACCAAAGAATGTCTGGGCCCAACCTGATCCTGGTACTACTGAATAAATCTTGTTTGAACGGCTTGAAAATTCATCATCTGCTCTTGTGGTAACGTGAAAAACCAATCCTTGGCCGAGCCCTCTAAATATAGGCCAAACAAATAGGCCATCAAGCGTTGATCATATTGGAACTGGGCCGACTCATATAAGAACTCCTTCAAATGCACGTAGGGGTCACCGACTCCACCATAGTGATGATAAGCCGGAATCTATTGGCGTGGTGGAAGCTGAAGACCCCGGAATGCAAATGGGATATTCAAAGAAGTTTGAGGACTGATTTTTAGTTGCAATTCATCAAGTTGGCGTTGGGCTTGAGCGATCATCTCCTCGGTAGGAAGAGTCCAAGAAGGATATGGGCCAGCTTGAGCAAGAGATGATGAATTTAGACCAGGATAATGTTGATGTGCCGGATAAGGGGATCCGGCCTGAGAAGAAGGAAAGCCCGCTCCGGGAATGGAGGAATGCATGGGCCTGGAAGAATTACGAAGGTGGGAATGAGAATTGATTGGGCTAACAGCAGCACGGGCGGGAGAAGAAGGCCCATTAGAAGAATAGGGTCCAATGGAGGAATAAGGAGATGGGCCCGCATGGGAAGAGGAATCCACGCGGGGATAAGAAGGTAGAGAAGAATAGGGATAGGATACAAGCGAAAAATGCTCCATATAGAGAGTGAAGACTTTATACAGTCAAAAGTGAGAGAGATACAAGGAGGGAAAGAAACCTAGGACAAAGTGACCAGGTAAACGGACCAAATGGGCGGACACCCAAAAACGAACTGACCTAAATGGGCCTAATTAACTAGGCTAATGTAGATGAGGCGAATGCAACACATTAATGGACATAAGAAGAGACAAACAAGGTGGATATGAAACAATCAAACAAGTTAACCAAAATGCACACAAAGGATGGGAGAGGTGAGAAGAGGAGCGACCAATTAATGCAACCAAGTTTCAAATGATGCGCGCAGGATTTTATAAGTTCTCCCTTTTGAACCTTGGTGAATTAATTAAGATTTAAGTTTACCGGACCAAAGGATCCCTAGCCAAGGTTGGGAACAGGGCAATTGGCTGACACTAGAGAACTCTCTCTCTCTCCCGGATGCAAACTCTAGACTGGGGTGTGGTAACGGTACAACCTACCTGGCGTTCGTGTGGGAATCCACGGCTCACGGGGGCTTACGGAGGTCCTCAGCAAGGTCCCCTAGTCGGCTCCAAGGAGTATGGAGGTGAGAGGAAACCCTACCTCGGTAGGAATGCAACTAAATGTGAATGAAGTGCATGAATCCTATGTGCACCAGAGTGCATGCAAGAGTCTAGCCTAGAAACTATCATTCAATGCGAAGGCATTAACATGAACAAGTATCACACCAGAGAGGGGGGGACAGACAGCACTCAGAATCTCGAGATATGATGAAATAATGATCCGCAAAGGGATGCCTCGGGTGCGTACCTGAGCAGCCTGTCGCGGTCTTATGAGGACCGCTATAACATATACGCGGTTGTCACATAACCGCCTTAAGTCAGGGAGTAGAAAACAGCCCGAACAGAAACGGGAAACCCAACAACGATACTCAACAATGACAGGAAAAATGGTGAACAGTAGGTAATATAGCACATAACACGATCGGCACTGATGTCCCACCGTGATCGCCAAAAAATGGGGTGTTGATATGGATTTGTCTATCTACCTCCCCGCCCCCAATTTATGAACATGTAGGCATGAATATAAACATGAAGTTGTGTGAAGAACGAAGGGCGATGAAGAATAGAACATTAACCGTGATGAACAAGATGTGAATAAATTAATCTACCCCTCCCCTTTTAACTAGCAAGTGAACAATTATGCACGTGCAACATGGACAATGGAAGTAAAGGGGGTATGGGGATGGAAGACTGACCGTGATCGCCACCAAGACTAATACCTCAGGAAGACCGAGCTACAAGTCTTGGAAAGAATGAACATACCGGCACTCGCAAGTGGGGATAACTGGAACAAAACGTGATCGATCGCACGTCCGCGTACGCCTGGAAACGGTCCACTCTCGACCGCGACCATTACCCAGAATAATAGACTGTGGGCTCAATCCTCCCTCTCTTTCAGTCGGCCAAAAGAGAGGGGCCTCGTGTTGGACGTGCTATAAACCTGCAAGGAAAAGTGAAAACACACAGAAAACAAACCCAATTAGATCTAAAGATCGTGCAATATCTATCAAACTATAATGATCAAAACACATAAAAGGGGGGTCAAATACCTGGGGTTGGTGGTTTTTAACCCTAGTGGGGCGTAATAAAAAGTAGAATGGATGTTTAAAAATGCAATGAATGATTGAAACGGGGTAGGACAACACAAAACGACAAAGCAACAATGATGTAATGCAAAGAAACGGGGAAGAAAGAGTGAGACTTGATTGATAGAATCTGAATACTCCCTGGACCGGGTATGCTTAGGACATGGGAAGCAGGGTTCCCTGGCTGAAGATCGCCCCACGAACCGGCAGAGTTACGGCATGAATGTCCAAAAATTCCCCCCCCCCCCCCCGAAGTGAGGCAAAAAACTAACCTTTTTATAAAGATCCCTTAGAAACCCTAGGTCGAGTTAGGGTTCCCCGGGGTGAATTCTGGGGTTTTCTAAGAGATAATCTGATGAAAAATTGAAGGATAATCATCCAAAAGAGTCCACAACCTTCCTGGGGTGATAACTCCTCCGAAGATAGAGTCCTAATGCCTTCCCGGCAGAAGAAAATGGAGCTCGACGGAACTGGGCTCGAGTTAGCTAACACGGTCTATCGCACGACCGTGAACAACAGAAACGGTCGAGGGGAGACCGCGACCATGTGAGAAAATAGGGATTGACAGAGTCAACGGCAACGGCCTGGGTCATAGAATAGAAGCGGTCTATACACGACCGTGACAATTGAATAGCGGTCAACGGAAGTCCGTGTCAATGAAAAAGCATGCCATGGAAAGATTGACCCCAAACAAACCTCGTCCAGGGAGTAAGAAGCTCGGTAATGAAGAAATAAGCTCACACCACCATCGTGAAAGGCACTAGAGCAGTGGATGACTTGGGACATCATTAAGTGGATAAGAGAAAAGACTCGACTTGTGGGCATAAAACGGGTGTCAACACTAATGACAAATAACCAAGGCGAAGGGGGACACCCTTGGGCCTAGCCCAATGAATTGGGCCCATTAACTAACTTTAATCAACCTAATGACACAAAACTTAGGTAAATGACTCAATAACCAAGGTACATGACTCAAATAAATGGGAAATTACAATGATATGACTCAAAAAATATGAAAATTACATGACTCGACTCAGAAAAATGTGACGGACACAATGGAACAATGCCAGTGAGCAATCGGAGCTGTGGAAAAATGTGAAGGGCGAGAGATGCCCCCATCATACCCTCGGGGTGTGAAGAACTCGACTCTGTCGAGTATGGGTCCACCAGGGAAGAGGTCCTCCAATGCAGCTCCGGGCGAGCCACAACCTCCAAACTCAACCTCGCGTCCTTAGCCGGGGGACAGCTCTTCATCCTCTCAAGGTGGCTGGGGCACACCCTCTTGCTGGCGATGGTACCCTGCTTACCTAGTATAGCCTCCGTGTGCACACGTCGGACTCTAAAGCTGATATGTGGAGGGTCTCCGAGGGTGTCACTCACAAAGGTGGTGTAATGCACTGGATCCTTGGTAGGTCTTGCTGGATCTTCATTGGATCTTTTGGATTTGTTTCGGTGAGTTTCGGTTCGCTTTTGTGGCTTCCGAGTTGAGTTTTACGATCCGTTTGGGTTTTTCTCTCGTACTAGTTACGGAACCCTACGGTGAGTTTAGTTATCTGTTCCTCGACTCGTGGATGCTGCAGCGATGATGTACTCTCTGAGCTGGTCGTTTCGACTATTTTTGCATATTTTTCGGAGATAGGACCAGAAATCGGATTTTTCAAAAATTAGGAAAATTCCTAATTTCTTTTCCTATTTCCTTTCTTTCCTCTCTCCTCCCTTCTCATTTCACCGCCGTCGTCTCTCTCTCCCATTTTCTCTCCTCTCGAGCTTCCTCGGCTCCGGCTGCAGATGGAGGACCTAGGAGCGAGTGTTGGGGATGCTGTGGAGCTGACTGGGTGCGCGATAGGGCAAGGATGGAATGGTTTTGGCGCGATCCCGAACGGTGGATTCAAAGCCAACGTTTGAGCTCACGGTGTGGTTTTCGGGGTGGTTTAGTCCCTTCGGGGCACGATTTCTTCGATGGAGGTAGGGAGATAGACCGCCGCCTTGTTCTGCACGTTTCCTCTATTTTCGTGCATGATTTGGTGCTCGATCGGGGGAGATCGGGCCGGTTTTGTGAAAACTGTGGTTTTTGGGGTTTTCAGGGTTCACCAGAAAATGACAACCATTCACGATTTGGTTAGTGTTAAACTGACCGCTGGGATGTCTGGATCCCATCCATGCTAGTTTGTGTTGATCGGTGGTCATTCGGGGCCGGTAGGAGTCCGGGAACCTCGGTGACTCTTTTAGGGTCGATTTGCCCAAATCGCCCCGATCTTGCATTTTTGTGCTTGCATGTGGGCTTTTTAGCCTCCTTATATAGTTTTTCATCGTCAAGGGTTGTTTCCCCTACACTTCGGCGTGAATGGGGCGTGGAACGGGCCGATTTGGCCAACCCTCTATTTTCCCACCGTGACTGGTGTGGCGGTCGTTCCAGGGACCGTCACATGCCCTGACGGCCCCACGACAGACCGTCACAGCATCTGGGCGATTTTTAGTTCTTGGTGGTTATGAGGGTGTGACGGCCTAGGGGTGGCACGTCACAGCCCTCTGACGCGTCCCGTGAGACGCGTTACGCTTGTTTTGTCGTTTAGCGTTTCGTTAAGTCATTCCCCTAACGCGCCTGCCCTAGTGCGTCAGGTGGGTGTAACGCGCCTCAGCTAGGCCGTTACGTTCTGTTTGACCAGCTTTGACCGTTTGAGTCGATTTGTGTAACGGTGGTGTCCCCGTGCATCACAGCATGGTAACGCGCCTGCCCTAGGTCGTTACGTGCTGTTCTGGCTGAGTGGGTGGCTGTGTCGTTGGCTCTAACGGCCCTGCCCCCATGCGTTAGGCGTGTGTAACACGTCCTACATGGACCGTTACGTGCCTGTCGGCCAGTGGTTTTCTTGACTTGAGCTAGTTGGCCCTGACGCATCTGCCTTGCTACGTTAGGCTGTGTAACGCGCCTGGTCTAGCGTGTTACGTGGTTCAGGTGTGGTTTTGGGTTGAGGTTTGTTGGCCCTGACGGCTCGGGTCGGGCGCGTCAGAGCGGTGTAACGCGCCTTGCGCATTTGAGAGGTTGATTAGTGCGGTGGGTGTGACGGCTGTCCTCCTGACCGTCACGTGGTTGTAACGCGTCTGCTCTAGACCGTCACGGTTGGAATGTAACGGCCAGCGCCAGACCGTCACGTTCGTGCAACGGTCTAGGGGTGGTGCGTTACAATCCTTCTGCTCCGATTTCTGTCGTTTTGGTTTCTGCTTGTCTTGGCTTGTCCTTGTGGTCTGCCCGCTGTCCCGTGGATGTCTCTTGACGTCCTATGAGGGCTAAGACTACGTTGTAAGGTGGCCAGGAGTCTTCTTGCTTGGGGTAGGATTCTCTATCCAACTCTTGTGTGCGTCTTTGCCTGGTTCCGATCGACCCGGGGTGACCCAGTGGTTGACAGGTGACCTTGTGTGGGTGTCTTGGCGGTTCTGTCCAGTCCGAGACACTGGTTCTGGATGCCTCGAGGTGTTGCCTTACCTCGGTCCGTGTGTAAAGGTGTGCTGAGGGTCTCCAGTGTTCCATCAGGTCTCTGTGAGATGTTTTCTACGGAGCGTTGTTTCTCGTGGCTTAGGATTAGACCGATTGGAGGCTTGTCCCGCTGTCTGTGACGATCTTGCCCTTGAGTCGTTCGACTCAGGATCGTTACGTCGTATGTCTAGTTGCCTAGTCCTGAGTCTGTTGGTAGTTCCCGTACTGCCAGTGGTGCTTCGTAGTACGTGTGACAGCGTGTCTGCCTGTTGGTACTCTAGCACTTGTGTTTTGGAGTTTTGTGTTTTGTACGCCTCCGATTGTTTTTGCCCCAGGCCTTTGAGTGCCGACCTGCCTGGTGATGGTGGAGGGGTGTTCCCGAGGCACGGTTTGTAAGCTAGTTCCGTGGGCTCCCAGCCAACGGTAGCGTCCTACCGAGGGAGAAAACTAGATGGAGTACCTGGCTTAGGCTAGAGCCAGTGTGTGCACACGTGGTCAGGGGCTGAGGATATGCGTCGACGGGCATGACCCTAACTGGTTACTTGATGCTGTTTGGTTCTGTACGGGCGTCTGCGACTCTACCGTGGCTTCAGCGGTATTGTAGGCGAGACACCTGTGGCGCAGCATAAGACGTCTGTGGACGCAGCTGGCCGTTGCTCTGGTGGGGAGGTGCGTCCATCTGTGATGTGTGGCTCTCCACTGCTCTTCGCGTTTCTTGCGCATCGTGACCTTTCCAGGTTGGCCTTTCCGTGGCTACACCCGAGGTCAGTGTCCTGTCACATGCATGATGTTCTGGTCGTGCGTGGGGCAGTGTGCACGATGTTCTGATCGTGCGTGTCGTCGAGTCTGTCGGTCGTCTGTGTGGGTCTTTTATAGACCTTTTGTCTGTTCTTGCAGGTCTTCATCTTAGACCTGGTCTTGGGTCAGCAGATCGGTAAGTTCTGACTTTGTTAGATCAGAGTCGCCCTTCTGTCGCTGTTTGGAGTAGTTTGGGGTGCCGAGGTTAGTTCGGCCGCCACTTGTCTGGCGCGGGCTCTTCCCCTTTCGTACTTGTCCCCTACTCCTACTCCCCGTCTGTTCTCTACAGCTTGTAGAGTAGCTTTATAGCTTTGTAGTGTAAATTTCCCGCTTTGCTACACCTGCTGTTCTTCCCGTTGTTTGTGTTCCGTGTTATTGCGTGTTTTTCAGTGGGGATCCGCATGACCCCTATTGAGCCAGTGACACGAGGCTCACCCCTACTTTTTAGGTGGGGTGACGTCGTTCGTTCTACTTCCGTGTGGTTCCTGGTGCGCGTGCTCGTAGCGTGCTGTTGTGGCCAGCTGGTACCTGCGTCGGGCTTCCCCCGACTTCTCGGTATGTCTTTCTTTTCTGTCGACTGTACTGTGCTAGACTTGTTATCTTTAGCTTTGGACGGACTCTGGTGGTGTATAATTGTTAAATTAAACTGTTAATTAAAAAGTAATTTTATTTCTGCTACTTTAGTAAACCGATCTAATGAAATTTAATTGCTTCTGTTATATGTCTGTGGCTTCAATGTACTCTACACATGCCTTTTTCCATTCTGAGCTTTCCCGCTCTTGGGAGGCCTCACGGGTTCCAAGCGGTATCACGTGTATTCGGTAGTCCTACCGGGTATCCGGAATCCGGGTCGCTACAGATTGGTGTTAGAGTAGTGTTCTGAGATGTTCGGAGTTCTTTTCTGAGCTGTCAGAGCATTATTGTGTGAAGTACATGGGAATCTGAGATGTACGGTATCTAGAGTCGTGAAAGTCCAGTACAGTCTTCAGATGGCTTTGGTATTGCGATGGTTTATCGCATTGTTTTCTTTGTATGTTGTCTTGTGCGTGCTGTTCTGGCACTGTACGAGATGGTTCTGCTCTCGTCAGGTTATGACGAGGTGTTTCTTTTTCTCGTTGTGTTTGTCTTGGTCATGTTGTACTTGGCAGTGTTCGCCGGAAGGCTTGAATCTGCAGTACGTTGCGAGGTTTTCTCCGTGTGTTGTTCTGGTTGCTATTGACCTTTAGCCTTGGTTTGATGACCGTGCACATTTTCACGTTGTCTTGGTCATCCCCGCTTGAGTCTGTTCTACTCCTGATGTGTTTCGCTTCTGTTGAAGTGCTCGATTAGATTCAGTGTTGGAGAAGTTGCTCAGGCAAGCTAGGATTTCCCTTTCCTGGCGAGCTTTTGTGATTGAGCTTCCTGCTTCTCGTCCCTTCTGGTGGAATCTTTTCGAGGTTTGCCTTGGAATTGCTGTCTTAGTGATGCTTTTGTCTTGTGTCTACTTAAGTGTGGACAGCTTTATTTTTGAGCCAGATCTGCTCTTTGTTATATGGTTGCTTGGCTTTGGACTCCATGAGGGTGTTAAGAGCCGTTGTATACCGTATTTGTCATGCCGTGTCCAGCGGCCGATGTATTGTAAAGGCTCATTTATCGTTTTCAGGACGTAAAGGTAAGCTGAGATTAGCTTTTCCCTTGTGCTTTGTGCTGAAGCTGGTACTCTTCTTCTTTGCACTTAGGCTATTTGTGATCGGTTGTTCGCTGGATCGGTGCTCGTGGCGTGTTGTTTGCGATCTTTATAGATTGCGAAGGTGTCTAGTGTGTATTGAGATGCGACTGCCGAGGTCGTTCAGATGCCTGTGTGCGTTGTTGAGTGCGCGGCAAAAGCTTGTGAGTTGGCTACTCACTGGTCGAGAGATTTGCTTCTTCTCGATGTGACTTCATCTTGACTTTCTGTGCCTTGACATTGTTGTTGTCGTGCTGTTGCTGGTGATTTTCTACTGTTATCATTGGCATTTGTG
Organism: Amorphophallus konjac; assembly: GCA_022559845.1. Lineage (NCBI taxonomy): Eukaryota > Viridiplantae > Streptophyta > Magnoliopsida > Alismatales > Araceae > Amorphophallus > Amorphophallus konjac. The sequence goes on along the minus strand of JAHNEJ010001414.1, from coordinate 252,244 downwards.
AGTATTGGGGAATTTGTCGGCATTCCTACTGATTGAGTACCCTCTACTCTGCATTTTCTTTTCTTAGGTGTTGTGCTCTCGAGGCTTGTTTGTAGTCCTTGAGGTGCGTTCCCCGATATTATCTTTTCCCGTTGTCGTGGGTCCTCTTCTTGGTGAGCAGTCTGATGCATGACCTGTCCCTTGTGGTCGTGTGTTTAGCTGTTCTTGTGCCTTGATGTGACCCAGCTTGCAGTTGTATTTCGTGGTTCTGTGTTCTGTGCGAAGCCAGAATTCTGCAAGTGCTGCTGCTGCTGTTGGTGTTTTGATCGCTGTTTCTCTATGATTTTGTGTTTCTGCCGTGGACCGTGACCTTGTCAGTTAGCCTGCTGTACTCCCTTTCTCTGGTAGAGTTAGCTTGCGACTCGATCAGATGTAACATCTGAATGAGTGCTGACTTGATTGCGTTTGTGGTCTGGTGTTATTATCGTTGGCGTCCTGTGTGCCAGGTGTTCCTTGTCGCCTTTGGCACCAGAGCCGATGATGTGGTCGAGTTGTCAGCTGAGAGGACTGTGTCTTCTCGTGTGAGTTGCCGTTTGCCGTGCTGCCGTTGTGTTTCTCGGTCGGTTGTTTGTTGTTGTGGCAGTTGTGTCTCATTCCCTGGTGAGACGTAAGCGACGTTGCCCTGTTTCGGAGGTGTCGGACTTGTGTCCACTTGTGTCGTGCTCGATCCATTGCGTGTGCCAGTGATTGTGGTCTGACGATGTTCCTCTGAGCTGTGTTTCTCGAGATTTGTGTTGTTTCCGTGATTGTGCTGTCGGGTTGTTCTTCCCTGCTTCTCGTTTGTTAGTCCTTAATTTCAAGGGTGAAATTTCTTAAAGGAGGGGAGGATGTAATGCCCTGGATCCTTGGTAGGTCTTGTTGGATCTTCATTGGATCTTTTGGATTTGTTTTGGTGAGTTTCGGTTCTCTTTTGTGACTTCCGAGTTGAGTTTTACGATACGTGTGGGTTTTTCTCTCGTACTAGTTATGGAACCCTACAGTGAGTTTAGTTGTCTGTTCCTCGACTCGTGGATGCTACAGCGACGATGTACTCTCTGAGTTGATCGTTTCGACTATTTTTGCGTATTTTTCAGAGATAAGACCAGAAATCAGATTTTTCAAAAATTAGGAAAATTCTTAATTTCTTTTCCTATTTCTTTTCTTTCCTCTCTCCTCCCTTCTCATTTCACCGCCGTCGTCTCTCTCTCCCGTTTTCTCTCCTCTCGAGCTTCCTCGGCTCCGGCTGCAGACGGAGGACCTAGGAGCGAGTGTTGGGGATGCTGTGGAGCTGACTGGGTGCGCGATAGGGCAATGATGGAATGGTTTTGGCACGATCACGAACGGTGGATTCAAAGCCGACGTTTAAGCTCGCGGCGTGGTTTTCGGCATGGTTTAGTCCCTTCGGGGCACGATTTCTTCGGTAGAGGTAGGGAGATGGACCGCCGCCTTGTTCTGCATGTTTCCTCTGTTTCCGTGCATGATTTGGTGCTCGATCGGGGGAGATCGGACCGGTTTTGTGAAAACCATGGTTTTTGGGGTTTTCAGGGTTCACCGGAAAATGGCAACCATTCGCGGTTTGGTTAGTGTTAAACTGACCGCTGGGATGTCTGGATCCCATCCATGCTAGTTTGTGTTGATTGGTGGTCATTCAGGGCCGATTGGAGTCCGGGAACCTCGGTGACTCTCTTAGGTTCGATTTGCCCAAATCACCCCGATCTTGCATTTTTGTGCTTGCATGTGGGCTTTTTAGCCTCCTTATGTAGTTTTTCATCATCGAGGGTTGTTTCCCCTGCGCTTCGGCGTGAATGGGGCGTGGAACGGACCGATTTGGCCAACCCTCTGTTTTCCCGCCGTGACTGGTGTGGCGGTCGTTCCAGGGACCGTCACATGCCCTGACGGCCCCATGACAGACCATCACAGCGTCTGGGCAATTTTTAGTTCTTGGTGGTTTTGAGGGTGTGACGGCCCAGGGGTGGCGCGTCACAGCCCTCTGACGCGTCCCGTGAGACGTGTTACGCTTGTTTTGTCGTTTAGCGTTTGGTTAAGTCGGTTCCCCTAATGCGCCTGCCCTAGTGCGTCAGGTGGGTGTAACGCACCTCAGCTAGGCCGTTACGTTCCGTTTGACCAGCTTTGACCATTTGAGTCGATTTGTGTAACGGTGGTGTCCCCGTGCATCACAGCATGGTAACGCGCCTGCCCCAGGCTGTTACGTGCTATTCTGGCTGAGTGGGTGGCTGTCTCATTGGCTCTAACGGCCCTGCCCCCATGCGTTAGGCATGTGTAACGCGTCCGAGATGGACCGTTACGTGCCTGTCGGCCAGTGGTTTTCTTGACTTGAGCCAGTTGGCCCTGACGCGTCTGCCTTGCTGCGTTAGGCTGTGTAATGCGCCTGGTCTAGCCCGTTACGTGGTTCAGGTGTGGTTTTGGGTTGAGGTTTGTTGGCCCTGATGGCCCGGGTCGAGCGCGTCAGAGCGGTGTAACGCGCCTGGTGTAGGCCGTTACGTGCCTTGTGCGTTTTAGAGGTTGATTAGGGCGGTGGGTGTGACGGCTCTCCTCCTGACCGTCATGTGGTAGTGAGGCGTCTGCTCTGGACCGTCACGGTTGGAATGTAACGGCCAGCGCCAGACCGTCACGTTCGTGCAACGGTCTAGGGGTGGTGCGTTACAGTCGTTCTGCTCCGATTTCCGTCATTTTGGTTTCTACTTGTCTTGGCTTGTCCTTGTGGTCTGCCCGCTGTCCCGTGGATGTCTCCTGATGTCCTATGAGGGCTAAGACTACGTTGTAAGGTGGCCAGGAGTCTTCTTGCTTGGGGTACGATTCTCTATCCTACTCTTGTGTGCGTCTTTGCCTGGTTCCAGTCGACCTGGGGTGACCCAGTGGTTGACAGGTGACCTTGTGTGGGTGTCTTGGCAGTTCTGTCCAGTCGGAGACACTGGTTCTGGATGCCTCGAGGTGTTGCCATACCTCGGTCCGTGTGTCCAGGTGTGCTGAGGGTCTCCGGTGTTCCCTCAGGTCTCCGTGAGACATTTTCTACGGAGCGTCATTTCTCGTGGCTTAGGTTTAGACCGATTGGCGGCTTGTCCCGCTGTCTGTGAAGATCTTGCTCTTGAGTCGTTCGACTCAGGATCGTTACATGGTAGGTCTAGTTGCCTAGTCCTGAGTCTGTTGGCAGTTGCCGTACTGCCAGTGGTGCTTCGTAGTACGTGTGACAGCGTGTCTGCCTGTCGGCACTCTAGCACTTGTGTTTCGGAGTTTTATGTTTTGTACGCCTCCGATTGTTTTTTCCCCAGGCCTTTGAGTGCCGACCTGCCTGGTGATGGCAGAGGGGTGTTCCCGAGGCATGGTTTGTAAGCTAGTTCCATGGGCTCCCAGCCAACGGTAGCATCCTACTGAGGGAGAAAACTAGCTAGAGTACCTGGCTTAGGCTAGAGCCCGTGTGTGCACACGTGGTCAGGGGCTGAGGACATGCGTCGACGGGCGTGACCCTGACTGGTTACTTGATGCTGTTTGGTTCTGTACGGGCATCTGCGACTCTACCGTGGCTTCGACGGTATTGTAGGCGAGACACTTGTGGCGCAGCATAAGACGTCTGTGGACGCAGCTGGCCGTTGCTCTGGTGGGGAGGTGCGTCCATCTGTGACGCGTGGCTCTCCACTGCTCTTCGCGTTTCTTGCGCGTCGTGACCTTTCCGGGTTGGCCTTTCCGTGGCTGCACCCGAGGTCAGTGTCCTGTCACATGCATGATGTTCTGGTCGTGCGTGGGGCACTGTGCACGATGTTCTGGTCGTGCGTGTCGTCGAGTCTGTCGGTCATCTGTGTGGGTCTTTTATAGACCTTTTGTCTGTTCTTGCAGGTCTTCGTCTTAGACCTGGTGTTGGGTCAACAGATCGGTAACTTCTAACTTTGTTAGATCAGAGTCGCCCTTCTGTCGCTGTTTGGAGTAGTTTGGGGTGCCGAGGTTAGTTCGGCCGCCACTTGTCTGGTGTGGGCTCTTCCCCTTTCGTACTTGTCCCCTACTCCTACTCCCCGTCTGTTCTCTACGGCTTCTAGAGTAGCTTTACAGCTTTGTAGTGTAGTTTTCCCGCTTTGCTACACCTGTTGTTCTTCCCGTTGTTTGTGTTCCGTGTTACTGCGTGTTTTTCAGTGGGGATCCGCGTGACCCCTACTGAGCCAGTGACACGAGGCTCACCCCTGCTTTTCAGGTGGGGTGACGTCGTTCGTTCTGCTTCTGCGTGGTTCCTGGTGCGCGTGCTTGTAGCGTGCTGTTGTGGCAAGCTGGTACCTGCGTCGGGCTTCCCCCGACTTCTCGGTACGTCTTTCTTTTCTGTCGACTGTACTGTGCTAGACTTGTTGTCTTTAGCTTTGGACTGACTCTGGTGGTGTATAATTGTTAAATTAAACTGTTAATTAAAAAGTAATTTTATTTCTGCTACTTTAGCAAACCGATCTAATGAAATTTAATTGATTCTGTTATATCTCTGTGGCTTCAATGTACTCTACACATGCCTTTTTCCCTTCGGAGCTTTCCCGCTCTTGGGAGGCCTCGCGGGTTCCAAGCGGTATCACGTGTATTTGGTAGTCCTACCGGGTACACCGGGTATCCGGAATCCGGGTCGCTACAGGTGAGGGTAGTCTCAAGGTGCTCACTGGGATCCACCACGGTGCCCTTAGAGGGTGCTAGATCCGCCACGTGAAAAGTGTGGTATATCATAAAATCCCATCGGTAAATCCAACCCGTAAGCCAGGTTGCCAAAGTCACTCGGAACATGGAAGGTCCAAGTCCTCGTGCCCTCGATTTGGAGGTGACCCTATGGTAGAGCCATTCCAAACCCACCATCGTAAGGTTGCCTACTTGGAATCCAAAGTGGCACTCGCGAGTTTTTTCCCGTTCATTATGAACCTCACCGCATGTTACTAGATGCTTGCTTGAATGTGTATGCCATGAGCTACGGTGCGGTGTGGGTGGGAAGTGTGTGGTATGCAAAGGGGGACCGGGGCAACCATAAGTGGACCTATCATGCAATGCGGCTATGTAAACCACGATGGACCTAGGAGGGCCGGGGCACCCTTAGGTGAATCTATCATGCATGGGTGAAGCAAATGCCAGGGGTCCAGGGCAGCCATGCATGAACCTATCATGCTCTAGACCCAACTTGTTGATGCCGATGGATGGGGGAGGGCCGGCACACCCAAATACGGACCACTCATACTTCCGACTTGACATGTGGGTGTGATGAATGAAAGGACCTGACTTACTAATCATGCCAACTTGTGTGAGGTGCCACGATACATGCATTCCTACTCCAAAGATGATTTCTTTGTGAGGGGTTGTGGGATGAGCTTTGAACTTCCATTGGAAAGGATCGAAGGGATCTAAGAAGGTGGACATCATGGGGTGAGGCCAACCTTATTACCTAGGGATATGTGGCCCAAGGTCATGGCTCCCAAGGTGTGACCCGAGTCAAGGACTTGGTGGATTGGACCAAACATGGTGGGTTGGGGTAGGAAAAGGTGGGTGGTGGGCAAGGCGGTTGGGTCCCATGGGTTCCTTGACCCCCATTGGAAGAGATCAAAGGGATCATAAAAAGGGTTATCAAGGGGGAGGGGCCCTATGTCCTCAAGATCCTCAAATGGTGGTGGGTCATCCTCTTCTAATGAAACAATTGGGCCGAAGTTCTTGGTGGGTGGGTCGGCCATGAGGGGATGGCTTGGCTTTCTACCCGATATAAGAAGCTCCAAATTGAGGAGAAGGTCGGGCTCATCGGGTGCGGGGAGGAATAGAAGGAGGTCGCTAGTGTAGCAACCAATGGTGCAAACCGAGATGATAGACCCAATGCATAGGTGTAGGAGGCCAAGGCTCCTAGGTTGTTCGGCCATAAGGGTCAACATGCTAGTGAACTCAATTTGCCATGCTAAGCCCTTAAGAAGATCCTTTAAGGTCTCCACTTGATAGGATGCTGGGATTGTGGTGTGATAGGAAAAGAAAAGCACTATGGGAAGGTTTTGTTCAATGGGAGGGAAAATATGGGCCGTGATCTCTCTAATTAGGCTCTCCTTTAGCCAACTAACAAGGGGTTCTCCTAAGATGAGCTCGGCCCCAACTAGAGATGGTGGTGTAAGATGAAGACCATCGTGTGAGGTTTCTTCTTCAACTTGGACATGGATTTCCTCCAAGGTGGGGAGTGGTTTTGGAGTGTTCACCACTATGGGGTCGGGTATGAGTTCCTCTACCAACGAGGTGAGAGGGTATTTTGGGGTGATGAGGGTTGGTGTGCGGTGCTCCCGGGGTGGAGGGTAAAGGGAAACTTGGATTGGGATTGGTAGGGGAAGTAGTGGAGGCCTAGGTTGGGGTAGGATTGGGGTTGGGAGTGGAAGGTGGGTTGGGTGAGGGGGTTTGGGTTGATTGGATTTGGCGGGGGCGTTCCTTTTAGGGGATGATGGAGGGGTAGTGGTGGGAACCAAGGGGGCTTGTGGGGTATGGGTTTGGTGAGGGATCGTGGGTTGGGAGGTGGTGGCCGTCATGGGCCTAGGTGGAAGGATGGACACGGGGTCCACTTGGGTTTGAATGGTGAGGGTTGGGTGAGTGGTGGTCCTCATTGGAGAAATCGGGTCGGTTAGGGGTCTCTTCCACTTGGGATTGGCTGATTGTGGAGGGGTGGGAGTGGGGGCCAATTTGGTTTGGATATTGAGGACTGTGGATGGGGGTTTTGGTTGGGGTGTGGGGACCCTCATGGGGTTAGGTGGAGAGGTGGATGCTTGGATCATTTGGGTCTTAAGGGAGAGGATTTGGTGGCAAAGTGTAGTGATGATGGTTGAGAGGGAATTTGTTGGGAGTGGTGGGGGTGGAGGCCTAAGGGTGGTCTCAAGTTGGTCGGGTGGGGATGGAGGAGTGGTAATGCTCCTCGGGCTAGGGGTGTTTGAGTAGGAGGGGTGGGAATATTGAGGGATGTAGATCTTCCTAAGTTCTACCTTCATCTCTTCCCATGAGTGAATAGGTTCTTGTCTTTCAACCCTCCTTAAGCCCTCTATGCTCCGCCACTTTTCCTTGGCTTGACCCCGAAGTCGTCCCTTGGCCTTGAGGACTCTCGCGGGTCCATATACCCAAGTCTCTTCAAAGTACCTTTCTATGGTAGCCTCCAACCTAAGGTAATCACTAGAACATAATCCGTCAAAGATAATATCCCTATCTAGAATGAAGTCCATGCGTGGCGAGTAGGCTAAGTAGGAAATGGCCATGATGAACGGGGGGATAAATGCAATGGCCCAAGGATAAGACTTAGTAGAGATAAGTCTAGAACTTGCTCTGATATCAATTTGATGTGACACCACCTTGGGGGTGGCAGCCACTCGACCGATGCCCTTGGACCTACAACCCGCAAGCATGCAATTTTGACGGCGGACTCACTCGAGCGGACTCACCCGCTTGGCGCACACTAGGGCCCGTAGACAACTTGGTGATGGTGGTGAGGGTCTGAGGTGGGACCTCGCTGCCCCGAGGGTTGGCTAGCCTAAGATTGAGCCCCAAAGGGCCCTGGGATGTACACTCTTGGGGGCGGCCAGCACGCCAAGGGCGTGGGGTATAGTATCTCTCTCACAACTCACCCACGGTAGCACTCAATTGATGTAAATTTGGGACCGGGCACTCTCTCACCGTCCGACGGAGCTAAGAGGAAATACTAATTAAGCAAGATAAATCAGCAAAGAGAGGGGGGTAGTAGCTCACCTGATCAGCATGAATACGTCGATCCTGGCCGGAGACGATGACGAGTGGGGAGGCGTGGGCATGCACCCGCATGCCGCGTCGGTGTAGCTTCAGATTGCGACCTGCTAATACATGCACTACGCCCCTTGCAAGGGGGTTGGACTAGGGGTGGGGAGAGTAGAATTATAACCAAAATATACCTCCACGTAGGGAGGGGCACTCAGCCAGCCAGGCGGGGAGGGGAAAAGCCGAGCTAGGAACTAATTGGAAGGCGGTTGCCGGTTCTGTCCACTCTATGGAATAGGGGACAGGCAGTCGATGTCGGCACCGCTGCGGCCACTCCCAGACTCCGTTTGCTACGAAACCAGCGGCAAAACCTCCTGGGTTGGCCCAGGAGGACGTCAGAATTTTTGGAGGACTTCTGGTTTCCGGCGTTGGTCGGGGCAGGGCTATGAGCAGGGTCTCTGTTCTCTGGTTCTATCTACTTCAGCACCATTGCCGCAGGAAGATGAGGTCGCCACGGGTGCTCCTGGCGTCTGATTCAGGCGTGGCTGGAGTCGATGGATTTGTTGTCAAGCCCTCTTCGAAATGAGACCCACGGGGATGCCGGAGGAGATCAGAGTAGATATGGACATCCCGAACAGTGATCGGGTGTCTATTCAATCCCAGAGTGGATAGAACAGCGCACCCGAAAGAGAAAATTGAGAAACCGCTGCTCCGGATGTCGAACGGGGTGCCACTTCTTGGTAATGGAATAAGACTTGTCGTAGAAGCTCTCAGCCAAGTGGCGCCTCAAGAAACATAGGAATGTGACCGTGGGAGCTTCTGGAAGTTGCTTCAGGTTGTTGACCGGACCTATCCTGTGCAGTCGGAGAAGAACGGCTCTCCCAGGTAGTCACGAACTCAGACGGAGACGAGACCACCACCGTTGCAAAGCTAACAAGAAGATGAATCCAACGGTATATGACATGCCTCTAGGAGCTTCACGGTGACATCGTGGGAGCCTCTACAAATTGATGGAACACTGTGGCCTGCGAGCTAGAACATGCTGGTTGAAGATGATAGGTGGGAAATGGGGTAGATGAGAGGGGAAATGGGGTGGATGGGTGTGGGGGTGACCCCAGGCTATGAGGGGGTCTAGGAGGGGGCAAACCAAGGTGAGGAAGGGGGAGAATGGGGGCTGGAAGGGGGTCTAACAGGTGGTGAGAGGGAGAGCTGCGAATTTGGTGTTGGGAGGGAAAGGGAGAGAGTGATCTCTCTCCCTTGGGGAGTCTAGGGCATGGGGGAGGAGAGAGTGGAGGGAAAATATTCAAATATCCCTTGGGAGCTGTAGGATTGTGTGGGGAATAGGGTGGATTGTGTTGGGGAGAGGTAGATTGTGTTGGGAGAGCCAAGATTCTCCTAGGGAGGGAGGAGATTTGGTGGTAGTTGGGAGAGGGGGTAATTAATGCTCCTAGGGAAGTGAAGGGTCTCTAGATGAGGTGGAGGGTGATGGATGAGGTGGAGGATGATGTGGAGGGGTGAGGAGAGAGAAAGGGGCACAGATTTTAGAGAGAGAAAGTGGAGGAGAGAGAAAATGGCTTCCTAGGGAGAGAGGTAGAGAGGGAGAGGGGGGGTAGGGGCTTTTCACCCACTCAATTGGCTTCTCACCAAAAGAAGAAGATTTAAGTTGGACACTAGAAAATTCAAATATTCATTCATTCATTAACTTCAAATGAGGAGATGGGGTCCTATTTATAGGTATCCCACAATTTACAATAAGTCCCTAACTTTAGTACTAATGACAAATAACCAAGGGGAAGGGGGGCGCCCTTGGGCCTAGCCTAATGAATTGGGCCCATTATCTAACTTTAATCAACCTAATGACACATAACTTAAGTAAATGACTCATTAACCAAGGTACATGACTCAAATAAAAGGGAAATTGCAATGATATGACTCAAAAAAATATGAAAATTACATGACTCGACTCAGAAAAATGTGACGGACACAATGGAACCATGCCGGTGAGCAATCGGAGCTGTGGAAAAATGTGAAGGGCGAGAGATGCCCCCATCATTTGAGGTAGTCTGAATAACTCGAGAGGAAAACTCCCGAGCAGACGCCCTCTCTCGACTGGCCTCCTCGCCCGACCCCACAAGTACACGATCGGTCCTCCTCGAAGAGCTTGGGCAACCGAGCATCGAATCCGAGCTTATGACTATTGACCGGGCACCCTCAAGCGACTGGCGGACCCCCTACATGTCCTGGCTCTGGGATTCTCAAGAGCCGACCGATCCTCAGGATGCTCGGAAGCTCAAGTACCAAGCTCGGAGTTTCGTCATGCTAGATGGTGCCTTGTACCGAAGATCTTTCTCCGGTCCCCTCCTCAAGTGCATCAGCACCGAAGAAGCAAGTTGAGCGATTCAGGAAGTACACGAAGGCATCTGCACAGCACACCAGGGAGGAAGATCACTCGCCAGGCTCCTGCTATGACAGGGTTACTGGTGGCTCACTCTCCAGCATGGCTGCTCGACCTACGTGCAGAAGTGCGATCGATGCCAGCGTTTCAACCACCTGATTCATCAGCCCGCTGCGGAGCTCATCACCCTTGCCAAGCCATACCCTTTCGCTCAGTGGGGGATCAACATTCTGGGGCTGTTCCCTACGGCTCAAGCTCAGAAGAAATTCATCATCGTCGCCATCGACTATTTCACCAAATGGATCGAGGCTGAAGCCACCACCAGGATCACCAAATTAGTCGTATGGAGTTTTGTTTCGAAATCGATCATCTGTCGCTATGGTGTCCCCCAAGTGATCGTGAGTGATAATGGTTGGCAGTTTGATTCTCATTATTTCAGAGACAGATGTGCCGACCTTAACATTCGCAACCACTTCACTTCGGTAGCCCACCCTCAGGCTAACGGACTGGTCGAGAATGCAAATAAGACTATCTTAAAAGGCATCAAAACAAGGCTCGGCAAAGCCAAGGGAAGCTGGCTCAAGGAATTTCCAAGCGTACTATGGTCGCACCGAACTACTCCGAGAACGGCTACTGGTGAAACACCTTTTCAGCTGGTGTATGGCACGGAAGCCGTAATTCCGTTGGAGGTCAGCAATCCCTATCTCTGAGTCGTCCACTTCGAGCATTAGGTAAACGAGCAGAAATTACGAGAGAACCTCGACTTAGCGGACGAGATCAGAGAGAATGCAAGGATCCGAGCAACGGAATACCAATGGAGCATCACTCGATACTACAATAGTAGAGTCCGAGACAGACCCTTCCAGCCAAGAGACTTCATCCTGAAGAAGGCCGAAGCATCTCGACCACTAGAGGCGGCGGGGAAGCTGGCCCCTACCTGGGAAGGTCCCTACCGAGTGGTCGAGAAGCTCGAGAAAGGAGCATACCGATTGTCCACCATGGAAGGAACACCCGTCCCTCGGACGTGAAACGTAACAAATCTTCACAAGTTCTACTTGTGAACATTTGGCAAGCATACACATGTAAGAGAAATAGAATAATCACCATTCTTCTCTTCTTATTAAACTTTGAGGTACATCAAGAAGGCCGTAGCCGATATAGTATACATGTACAAAAAAATTACATCCCCTGGTAATATAACACGAGCGGAACGCTCGGCCGACCCAGTAGGCGCTCCCACGTCCAGCCACTGACTCTACCTTGTGTAGAAACTGGCTCGGATAAGGGATCACCGGGTTCGTTGGTTTGAGAAAGCTCGGAGGAAAAAGAAGAAGAGAGGAAGGAATACAAGTGAAGGCCTCCTCTCTGCCAACTCTTTGGAAGGCAGAGAGTGTAGGCACCCTCCGAAGAGTGAAAGGGGAGGGAGAAAAAGAAAATAGCAGAGATGGACGAGGAGGTAGGGGAAGGCCAAGAAAGGAGGGAGCTTAATTGGCTCCCCCCTCCCCTCAAAATGACGTCGGCAAGTCAGGAAGAGGAGGACGGTATGACGAACCCTCTTCCCGAGTGACCTCCGACCGATGAACCCTCTTCCAGAGCGAAACAATAGGAGCTTCCCTCCTACTGCCATATGCATCATCATCTTCTGAAACGCCTTCCATGCCCCACCAAGACTTACAGCACAACGCTTTTTTTTTAATAGAAGAGCCTAGCCTAGAAGACAATGGGAGAGTGCACCCCTTACCATCGGTAAGGAGAAGGCCACTCCACCATCAAACCACTAGGAGGCAATAATTTCATTAATAGAGAAAATGAATTACATCAATCTGATACTAGGCAGGCCTAGTGAGTCCAGCCGAGCCGCACCTTTTATAATGGAAGGTAGCTCATCGTAAGAATAAAAAGAATTACATTTAGTGGTGCAAGCTAATGAAGCAAGCAGGTCTGCAACAGAATTGGCTTCTCTGTAGATATGAGACAAAGAATCCTGCTGAGATATAATGTTCCAGATTTCTCTGACAATGCTAAGAATAGACCAAGGGCAATGAGTATCCTTTTTAACAATACGGACAAGGGTGAGAGAGTCGCATTCAATTAGGGCTGGATTTGAGTTCACAGTCTTCAAGTATTTGATGCCATCAAGAAGGGCACGAGCTTCAGCTATGAGTGGGTTGGATTGACCATAAAAATGAGAGAATGCAATAATAGCCTTGCCTCTGTGGTCTCTGATAATACCACCTCCTCCAGTGTCTCCAGATAGCTTGCTGGCTCCATCAGTATTTAGTTTTATAGATGGCCAAGGCGGGCATATCCATCTCACTATCTTCATTTGATGACTACCGGGTGCTTGATATTTGATTCCAAAGTGATCCAAGATTTTCTGGTCTGAAGACTTTGATTCCTTGAGGGCAGCAGCCGAGCATACTGTCTTAACTTGGGACATAAGATGATGGATGAGATTTGGTTTGGAAAAAGATTTGTCCTCATATTTTATGTTGTTCCTGGTTTTCCAGATTTCCCACATTCCATATCCAATGTAGGCAAGGGTGAAGAGAGCAAAGGCTGAACCAGGCTGAGCATGGCTGATAGCATTCAGAATGAATTCCCTGGTATTTCGCCCTTTAAAATGCAAACCTGCTGCTGAAAAGGCAGTCCAGACAGAGATAGCAATATCACTGTTAATGAATAAATGGATGGGGTTTTCCACCTGCGGATCCCTGCAGCATGAGCATTTTGAACAGAGGACAACACCAATTCTTTGAACATTATCATCAGTTGATAGACAGTTATTCAAAATCTTCCATAGATGGACTGAAATTTTAGTAGGAACCCAAGTGGACCACAGCCGATTCCGGGGAATACTAGACAGCTGATGACTGTGAGTGATAGATTTGTAGGTGGAAGCAACTGTACACTGACCTGATGGAGAGGGACTCCAGATGCCCAAGTCCATTTCCTGATTTAAGCTGACAGTTTTGATAGCTTGCTGGATATCATTAGGAGCCAAGGCATTCAGCAGGGCAGTGTCTTCTAAAGTAGGGTTCAGAATGGTATCTCTAATAGAGGCTTCTGGATTCGGAATAAGACCAACAGGGACATAGCTATATAAGCACTGTTTACCCATCCAATTGTCATACCAGAAATTGGTATTAGTGCCATTCCCAATAATGACTTTCTTGAACTGAAGTATGTAGGCCTTAGCCTTCAGCCAGCTTCTTCGCGCAAAACCCTTCATGTTTCTGAAGTTTGCATCTCGGAGGTGTCCTTTATATAGATACTTGGCTCTAAAATAAGAAGCCCAAAGAGAATCAGTGTGAATAGCATTCCACAACATTTTAACTCGGAGAGCAGTTTCCATAATCCTAAGAGACATGATGCCAAGACCCCCTTTGGACTGAGTCCTACATACAGCCCTCCAGGATTTCCAATGTCTATTTTTGCCAAAGGGTGAAGACCCCCAAAAAAAATTAGCAAAGGCTTGCTCTATCTGATAATGGATACCAATATGCATAGGAGAAGAAGACAGTGAATATATTGGTAGTGAAGCAAGAACATGCCTAATAAGAACCAATCTGGCACCTTGGGATAGAAGGTTGGCCTTCCACCCAGAGATTCTCTTTTGAATAGTGTTGATAACCCCTGCAAAATAAATCTTTTTGGTTCTACCAATCATCAGAGGCATTCCAAGGTATTTATGAGGAAAAGAAAGCCTAGAGAATCCAGTGAGATTCTGAATACGCTGAGCAACAGAATTAGGCTTCTTGGGGTGAACTAAAAAGCCACTCTTGCTGACATTAATCAGTTGGCCTGATGCATGTTCATAAGTATGAAGAAGATTCAGTAAATTTCTAATGGAAGTTGAGGTGGCTTTACTGAAAATCAGAGTATCATCTGCAAACAGTAAATGGGATATATTTGGGCACAACGCTTCACGGAAGGGAAAAACCGCCAGGAATGGCCTTAAGCGATGAAAGGAAAAGGAGACGCCTCCCGGACCTTTTATAGGCCTAAGGGGAAGCTGATCACTTTAAATGACTCTCCCCAAAACACGCTACCAAGGCTTTCCCTAGGTTGGTTACCTCATTTCCCGATATTCCCCCAACGGGACACGCGAAGCGGCAAGTCATTAAGGGCGGTATGGAAAAATGGAAAGGTGCCAACGCCATATCAGTTATTTGATAGATCGGCACGCGTAAAATCTGCAGGAAATCGGCGCCTTCTTCAACAACTGCAGATACGGTAGCCAAATCGCACCAAAAGTGGTAAGAAATAGTCAATTGAACATTTAATTTTGCCGCTATTAGAGTTTCCAAGAAAGCCGCACCCGACTACATATGGAAAAGAAAGAAAAAAGAAAAGAGCCATTATATCAGGCCTCGGACCCATCTCCGAGCTCAGCAGACAAGGCTTCTTCGGCACCAGATGATCTGCCCCCAATGTTCTCGACGACGGTCGGCCTTGACACTGACCCCACCTGTGTGGGAACTGTCTCGGCTGTGTGCCCTCCCGAGGATGCTAGAGTTGGCGGTCGCTCGGACGAGGCCGAACCCACCTCTTCACTCGACGTGTAGTGGGAAGAGTCAGTGGAGCCCCACTCCGAGTCATAGCGCTGACCGGAAGGAAAAACAAGCGTAGACGACTGGGCCTCTGCCTCTAGGACGGCCCGATCGTAGCCTTAGGAGAAGCCCTTCCAGAGCCCCTATCGATAGCCTGACTCGTAGTAAGGAAAGGTCACCTACGACAAAGCTGCCCGGTAAGCCTCTGAGCACATATGTTGCTGGAGCGCTTCCTTCCCAGCCAGCTCTGCCTTCCTCTTGAGCTCAGCTATCCGCTGCTCGGACTCGGACAGCCTTCTCTCGGTGTCAGACAGCCTTCGCTCGACCTCAGTCCACGAATCCTCGGTCACCCGAACTCGGTCCTCGAGCCCCTCTCGCTCGGCCCTCCATTGGTTGTCTCGCTCGACCTGGTTTCTACGCTCCGACTCCAAGAGCTCACTCTTCCGGTCGACCATGCGACGAGCCTGGGCCAACTGCTCTGCCAAAGACCGAGCCTCCACTTGGCTCGACTGCGCCAGCGCTCGAAGCGGGGCCATCTCCCGGTGAAGGTCCCCAAGGTCGAGGGTCAAACGCTTGACCTTCCGATCAAGCACACTACGGGTCCATAAGAGAGTCTCCCGCTCGGACTCCACCCGAGCGTACGCATCCACAGCTTCAGCCCCCAACTGGGCCAAAATCATCCCTCCCTCCATAATCTGTTCAAACAACGAAGAGGGGGGACCCTTCTGGACTTTTTCTCGCAAGTCTCGAGAAGCTAAGGAATGGCACGCCCGGTACAGAGGAGCCCGGACACTGAAGGTGCTGGTAGAAGGAGGGGAAGCTCTCACCGGAGCGGTCAGGATCGGGGCATCTCCCCTGAGAAACCCTGTCTCGGGGGCCCCACCGGTCGGCTCGACGTGAGCACCCCCACCATGTACCTCCCCAGTTTCAGTCGGCTGTGATCGGATCACCTCCTCCGGCAACCCTCCAGCCTCGACCTGCTGGGGCCGGACCCCCTCATCTGGCGGCCCCTCCGTTGCGCTCGGCGCCTCAGCATCGGCAGCGACCCCTCCTTCGTCGGCCCCCTCTTGCTCAGTAGAGGGGAGAGCCGACAGGGAATCTCCTCTGGACGCACGAACGACCTCCTCCTTCCTCGCCCGTTTCTTCTCAGCAGACTGAGCCTGCAGTGAAGACCGCAACAACTTGGCCACGGGATCCTTGCGCTTGACCCCCCGGCGCTCGAAAACATCATCCCGAGCCACTCGCTTTCCCTTGTCCCGGGCGCGGGACGAGCCCTCTGAAGCTCGAAGATCGTCGGGAGCCGGCACCTCATCCAAATCGATGATCTCCAACTCGGCCGACGGTGCCTCCTCCTCAATCGCTCGCCTCGTGTCTGAATGACATAAAGCAGTGATGCGGGACGGACACGGGAGATGACACTATTAGGTGCCACCCTCGGACTCTAGATGAAGACGCGACCAGCAATACACACCAGGGAGACACTAAGCCCGACACTACGAGCTCCTAGTGGTAAAACGTCGCTAACAGAAGTAGAAGCTCACTCGTCGTCCCAAGCAAGGGAAAGCGCGGACCGTGCGCGGTTAAGAAACTGGCGGAGGTCAAGGGTAGTCCGACTCAACTTCCGGACTCGGATCGAGTCGCGGGACGGGTCACTCTCACTCTCACAGCGGTGACATGGACACACGGGCTAGTACCTACACTCTCGGCAGCGGCAAAAGATCATATACTAGCTAAG
The DNA here is from genome assembly GCA_022559845.1 of Amorphophallus konjac. NCBI lineage: Eukaryota > Viridiplantae > Streptophyta > Magnoliopsida > Alismatales > Araceae > Amorphophallus > Amorphophallus konjac. The sequence goes on along the minus strand of JAHNEJ010001414.1, from coordinate 235,836 downwards.
TAAATGAACGCCAAGAGGTTCGGACCATTACCTCCACGCACCCGGCGTGGCGAAGACAACCCCGGCCAATCACGGACTCCCGGTTAACACAATTTTACAGAAATACAATAATTTGACCCACTCCACACAGGGAGGTAAAAGGTCACATGCGGGGCCCGGGAATCACGCGAATTGGGTTGACGGGCAGCATCTTGATGTCGCCCGGCGGTGCCGAACTCCGCGTTTTCGTGCTTTCCGAACGGCGGGTTCTGCGGGCCCGCGGGACCCACGGATGGCGCTGTCCTCCGGATCTGCGGGGGTGGGACCCACTATGATGGGGACCCCTGGTCGCGCGCCTCCACGGACGGCGGTCGGCCGGGAACACCGATCGGGGGTCGATCGGCCCCGATTCCCAATTGTTGAACTAGTTGCTCACGGATTTTGATTTCTGTTTTCCGGCGCGCGCTCCGGCGAAAATGGCCGCTGTGATCAATCCCGACGTCGGATCGGGACGCATAAGCTATCGTTAGAAAGCTCTCTTCAAATGCTTCAATCTAAACCCATAGAGATCTGCTGGATCTGGTCGGATCAGAATTTTAATGAATTTACAATTCCCTGTTGTACAGTAACCGAAACCTCAGATTTACAGGGTACTTGTCTGAGAACCACCATTGACTGCCTAGTAAACATCCGATTCAGCTCTTCATTTCTTCTTCAAAGTTGTAGGGGATCAAACCACGGAACTGGGACTATTTTTTGAATTTGATTCGGAGGTGATGGTGATTTACTATGATTTTTGGGGTGACTGGTGGTCGGATCTGGGAACAGGGGAACAGAACTGTAGCGGGGACTGAGAACGATTTTTAGAAAATATGAGATGGGCGAATAAAAAATTGATAAAATTTGTGGATGAATAGATCGATGGGTGGAATCTCCAATAAAATTGGGCGAATCAACATAAATCAAAAAGTGTACCTAAGACATGAAACTCAGGGCGGATGGGAACCTGGATAGAACTTTGGCAGAACCGAAGTGGAAGAGTGGATGAAAATCTAAAATTATGAAACGGGATCTGAATGACAAACCAAAATTTGTGGATAGTTCTTGACACCTCTGGAACATCCAGTAAAATGCCCAGGTCGATCTGAGCTCATGGTTGATGGCTGAATTTCGTGGAAGCTGCTGTGGTACTGCGCAGGCAGAACTTCGTTGATGGCGGTGGCGGTGCGGTGGCGGCTCGTGGCGGCGGCGGCGGCGACCGGAACTGATAGGGTGGAGTCTCACCACCAAGAAGCAACCTTCACAGCTGCAAGGGGAGGGGGAGGGGCGCACCAAGCTGGAGCTCCAAGGTTTTTTCTTCCAAATGAATGCATTAATTCGTCAAAATGAGAAAATACAAGCATATATAGGTCATATGTCTAATCAACCCTCAACCGTTGGATCTAGGGATGTAAGATGGAGGGCTGGGATAGCATGTGACCATCCACAAAAATTAAAATAAAAAAATACAAGGTGGGGTGCACCATTGACCATGAGGGGGCAAGCTTGACATGGTAGATAGCCTACCTTGGACTTTGAAGTCCACTTGTCTCCCATGTGCCTTTTACCATTCAACCTTCTAGATGCCTCCATGTGGAAGGTTGACTGACCCCACATGGGACCCTAGGCTGAGGTGGCTCAATGAGATGGGGCCTGGGGGGCCCGTGGGGCCCACAGGGTCCAAATTGCACATAAGCCCCTCTTACAATCAAAATAGCAAACCGAATATAATGAAATAAACATAAATTACACACAAATAAAGTCTAACTAAATATGATAAATGGGGAGACTCAAGGGGGAGTCTCCAGGCCGTCTCCGAGTCAGATGGAAGCCGCTGTCGCTCGGGTGGTGCTCCGCGTATGGTATCGGGGCTCGCCGACTCGTGCCGATCAAGTGCTCTGGTGTCCGCACCAATTCTCCCCGGGTGGGAGAAACTCGACCCTGTCGAGTAAGGGTCTGCATCGCTCCGGCATCGCTCAAGAAGGTCCAGATCAATCCGCTGCAACTCTCCATGCGTGACCCATGTGTCCTCGGTAGCGGGCCGTCCTCTCCATCGCACTAGGTAGCGCGGGTAGGATCCACTCCTGGTAACTGTCACCTGCTCATCTAGTATATGATCTATATGCTCACGCTGCCGTAACAAAGGGGCTGGAGGTGGACACTCAGGTGTGGGATCACTCTCAATGGGAGGAGATGGCTCAAAAGACTCACTAGGGATCACCGCTGGGTCCCTATATGCAACAAGATCCGATACATTGAAGGTAGAGCTTATACCATCTTCCTCGGGCAGGTCCACAACACACGCATTGGATCCAACGCGTTTCAACACTCTAAAGGGACCGGCTCCGCGAGCTTGCAACTTCTTAACGGTTCCAGAGGGAAACCGTTCAGGTCTTACCCTGATCATGACATATTCACCCTCTTGGAACTCTCGGTGGTGTCGATGGACATCGGCTAACTCCTTGTACCGTGCATTGCTGGCCTCAACTGTGACGACGGACATCGTCATGCAGACTCCTAACATGTTTAGCAAAAGAAAAGAAACACAAGATGCACACACGACCTAACATGCTTAGCAAAAGAAAAGAAACACACGGATGCACACACGACCCTAAACAACCCTACAGTTAGTACGACCCAATCATATGCAAGGTGGTCCAGGACATCCGAATGTGTGCCATGCATGCATTTGACATAACTGGAGGTTAATGGCATGGTGGATTCCTAGACATCCTACGATGCACCAATCATGGACATTGGGTTTGGATGTGGGAAGTCCGGGAGTTTTGGGTGGTTTAGGTGGACCGGGGAAACCAAAGTCTTCATTACCCCCAAATGACAGTTCGGACCTATTACCATGTGAAGGTTGCCACGCCCGAGTAGGAGGGGTGTGATAGTGGACTTCCTTAAAGAGGTGGAATGGAGGTTGTGGGCCAAAGGGCCCATGAAGAAAGGGATCGACGGGATCAAAGAATGTGTGACCCCTCGATATGGATTCCCTCATTTCAAGGTCCCATGTGTGAAATTCTAGAAGGTGTTGATGGTCACCTTCATCCGTGAAGGGAGATGAGACGGTAGGGGTATGATGGTGGACTCTCTCGAAAAGGTGATGTAAATATGGTGGGTCACGGAGTCCATAAGAGAATGGGTCGAAGGGATCAAAGAAGGTATGACCCCTCGGACTAGGCTTCCACAAATCACTGTCCCACATTTGGAAATCTTGGAGGTGTAAATGACCACCTTCATTCATTGTGAGAGATGGGACGACAGTCATAGGTAGAAAGTAAGATTCCTCCATTGGGCAAAGGGGAATGAAGTTGGACTCGGCCGGCAAAGGGAGGAGTAGAAGAACCTCCGTGGTAACATGACCCACAGTGTACACGGAGGTGATGGACCCTAGGGATGGATGTGTGAAGCTACGACCTGTAGGTCGGTAGAAGCGTGGGGCCAACAAGTGCGTAAATGTCAACTGCCGGTCTAATCCTTTAAGAAGATCATCTAATGTATCCACATGGTGACTAGACCGGAAGGTGGTATGGAATGAGTTGACCGGCACTAATGGTAGGGTAGGGTCCATGGATGGGAGGAGAGATGGGGCCAAGCCGTTCTTGAGCCATCTAAGAAGTGGTTCGGCTATGAAAAGTGTACCCGTTAGAAACACGGGTGGCTCGGGCTTTGGCGGCTCCAAATGAGAGGGCTCCGAAATAAGATCGGGAGGTGAGGTTTCTCCAACCCCTTTATCCCCTAGGGCTAGAGATGTCCGAGTGGGACACTGTCCGGCAAAGTGGCCAAACCCCTGGCAGCGATAACACTGTTGTCGTGATCCTCTACGCTCCTTGATAAGTGGGTCCCTACCCTTATCCTCCTGACGGACAGGGGGTGTAGGCAATGTGGCTCTCGTGGGTGGGGGAAGAGGATCCACCAAGATGGGGAGAGGACCTCGGGATGGCACTCTAGATGACACTGGATTGGGACTACCGGTTGCTACCTCCTTAGGGTCATGCTTGGTTCTATCTCGGCTAGGAGGTAGGCAAGGGGGAAGCAGGGACTCAATATAATCACACTTCCTATCCACCTTATCCAAAATGATTTGGAAGAGTTCGGCAATGGTGGGGTTTGGAGTAGGAGCGATGTGATGGACTCCCCCATATGAAGTCGGCCTAGTCGTGGACCTAGGCTCCTCTACATGCGCGGCGCGTTGCCTCCGATTATGGCCCACTTGGGTGGATGTGATTGGGTGGGGTCGATTAGAGGTGACCGGGTCGGGTAGGTAGACCTTCCTAAGTTCATCCTTCATCTCATGCCACAACTCGATGGGCCTTTGCCTCCTAACCTCTCTCATGCGCTCAATGCTCTCCCATTTCCAGGCGGCTTTGTGGACAAGCCTCTCTCGGGCAAAACTAACTTGCATGGCATCGGACATAGTATAACAATCAAAGTATGTGTCCATGGCGGCTTCCCACTTGAGGTAGTCGCCTGGGTCATTGGAGCCATAAAAGTCCGAGGCTTCGGGCCTACGGAAGTGGAGGGGATGGTTGCCAAGCCCATGGGTGGACCAACGGCCATATTGCCCGGGTGATTGGGAATCCATGGGAAATTGGGGGGGGACTATATGTTGGACATGCCGACACTTGGACACTACACTAGACCGGCTATGCAAGGTTGGAATGCACTAACTAATGCAAACACTGACTAATGCTCCTAGACCTAAACCAATATCCGGTACATGGCGGAGTTAATCGATCTGAAGATCACTCGCGCAAGTGTGTGGTCTTCCCGATAGGCGTAGCCTAACGTTCGGACAACACCTTTTAAGATACCGAATTATCGGGATGAAATGCAATTTTAAAACACTCTTTTTTTGTTTTTTTGAAAATGATGATCCTAGACTTGACTTAGACCATGATGCATGCAAGACTTATGCAATGACTACCCTAGACTCGACTTGCTCTGATACCAAACTGATGCGGGACGGACACGGGAGATGACACTATTAGGTGCCACCCTCGGACTCTAGATGAAGACGCGACCAGCAATACACACCAGGGAGACACTAAGCCCGACACTACGAGCTCCTAGTGGTAAAACGTCGCTAACAGAAGTAGAAGCTCACTCGTCGTCCCAAGCAAGGGAAAGCGCGGACCGTGCGCGGTTAAGAAACCGGCGGAGGTCAAGGGTAGTCCGACTCAACTTCCGGACTCGGATCGAGTCGCGGGACGGGTCACTCTCACTCTCACAGTGGTGACATGGACACACGGGCTAGTACCTACACTCTCGGCAGCGGCAAAAGATCATATACTAGCTAAGTAAATGAACGCCAAGAGGTTCGGACCATTACCTCCACGCACCCGGCGTGGCGAAGACAACCCCGGCCAATCACGGACTCCCGGTTAACACAATTTTACAGAAATACAATAATTTGACCCACTCCACACAGGGAGGTAAAAGGTCACATGCGGGGCCCGGGAATCACGCGAATTGGGTTGACGGGCAGCATCTTGATGTCGCCCGGCGGTGCCGAACTCCGCGTTTTCGTGCTTTCCGAACGGCGGGTTCTGCGGGCCCGCGGGACCCACGGATGGCGCTGTCCTCCGGATCTGCGGGGGTGGGACCCACTATGATGGGGACCCCTGGTCGCGCGCCTCCACGGACGGCGGTCGGCCGGGAACACCGATCGGGGGTCGATCGGCCCCGATTCCCAATTGTTGAACTAGTTGCTCACGGATTTTGATTTCTGTTTTCCGGCGCGCGCTCCGGCGAAAATGGCCGCTGTGATCAATCCCGACGTCGGATCGGGACGCATAAGCTATCGTTAGAAAGCTCTCTTCAAATGCTTCAATCTAAACCCATAGAGATCTGCTGGATCTGGTCGGATCAGAATTTTAATGAATTTACAATTCCCTGTTGTACAGTAACCGAAACCTCAGATTTACAGGGTACTTGTCTGAGAACCACCATTGACTGCCTAGTAAACATCCGATTCAGCTCTTCATTTCTTCTTCAAAGTTGTAGGGGATCAAACCACGGAACTGGGACTATTTTTTGAATTTGATTCGGAGGTGATGGTGATTTACTATGATTTTTGGGGTGACTGGTGGTCGGATCTGGGAACAGGGGAACAGAACTGTAGCGGGGACTGAGAACGATTTTTAGAAAATATGAGATGGGCGAATAAAAAATTGATAAAATTTGTGGATGAATAGATCGATGGGTGGAATCTCCAATAAAATTGGACGAATCAACATAAATCAAAAAGTGTACCTAAGACATGAAACTCAGGGCGGATGGGAACCTGGACAGAACTTTGGCAGAACCGAAGTGGAAGAGTGGATGAAAATCTAAAATTATGAAACGGGATCTGAATGACAAACCAAAATTTGTGGATAGTTCTTGACACCTCTGGAACATCCAGTAAAATGCCCAGGTCGATCTGAGCTCATGGTTGATGGCTGAATTTCGTGGAAGCTGCTGTGGTACTGCGTAGGCAGAACTTCGTTGATGGCGGTGGCGGTGCGGTGGCGGCTCGTGGCGACCGCAGCGGCTGTTTTCGCCGGAGCGCGTGCAGGGAAAACAGAACTGAAATCCGTGGGTAGCCATTCCACAACTTGAAGATCGGACCCGACCGGCCACCAATCGGTGTCTCCGGCCGACCGCCGTCCGTGGAGGCGCGCCACCAGGGGTCTCCATCATAGTGGGACCCACCTCCGCAGATCCGGAGGACAGCGCCATCTGTGGGCCCCACGGGCCCGCAGAACCCGCCGTTCGGGAAGCACGAAAACGCGGAGTTCGGCGCGTCGAGTCGACATCAAGATGCTGCCTGTCAACCTGATTTGCGTGATCCCCGGGGCCCACATGTGACCTTTTACCTTCCTGCGTGGAGTGGGTCGAATCCTTTTGTACTGCTGTGAATTATGTTAACCGGGGGTCCGTAAGTCAGCCGGGGTGTCTTCGCCACGCCGGGTGCGTGGAGGTAAAGGTCTTAACTTCTTGGCGTTACATTGCTTAGCTAGTATACGGTCTTAGGCCGCTGCCGAGAGTGTAGGTTCCTAGCCCGTGTGTCCATGTCACCGCTGTGAGCGTGAGAGTGACCCGTCCCGTGACTCGATCCGAGTCCGGAAGTGAGTCTGACTACCTTGAACTCTGCCGGTTCCTTAACCGCGCACGATCCACGCTTTCCCTCGCATGGGACGCCGAGTGAGCTTGTACTTCTGTTAGCGACGTTTTGCCACTAGGAGCTCGTAGTGTCGGGCTTAGTGTCTCCCTGGTGTGTATTGCTGGTCGCGTCTTCATCTAGAGTCCGAGGGTGGCACTGTATAGTGTCGTCTCCCGTGTCCGTCCCGCATCAAGCAGACTAAGAGCAGGAAGATCCCAACTCTGCAAGAAGGAAGACCAAGTTCCTGAACCCCTTACCTGTCGGCAATAGCACTCGAGCGAGGTAGCCCTCAATATTGGAAGAAGTCACAAAATCAACAATCTCTTGGCGATTCTGCTGAAGGATAGCAGCCTCCTCTTCCACCTCCGGAGAAAACACAGTCTGCTTCGGAGGAATGTTCGGGTGAAAATTAGGCGGTGTCGGGAAATCCCAGGCTACGCCAACTACCGATGGGCCCACCCAGAAATATTGGGTCTTCCACCCTTTGTGAGAAGAATCCTTCCCAGAGAGGGACACACAACTCTTTCCTCGCCTCGCCTGAATATAGAAGAAGCCTCTCCCCGCATGAGCATGCTCCTTCAACTCAAAGAAGTAATGGAAAAGATCCTACGAGACGCGCACCCCACACCGGCCACAAAGGAAAATGAAGGATAAGATGAAGGTATAAGAGTTGGAGACCAGCTAGACAGGAGCCAGCCGGTAGAACTGAAGCAACCCGATAACAAAGGGATGAAGGGGCAGACAAAAGCCACGCTTCCATAGTAAGCTCGGTCCTCGTCAGGAACGACGCGGGGGTCGAGAGACCGATTTACTATACCAACAAGGTGCTTAATGAGGCTGAAAGAAGGTACCCCGCAACCAAGAAACTCGTGCTAGCATTGGTTACCTCAGCCAAGCGCCTCCAACTCTACTTTCAAGGGCACTCCATCGTCTTATTGACCGGCGAACGCTTGAAGAAGATTCTCTTTCACCCTGAAGCCTCAGGATGCCTCATCAAATGGGCCATCATGCTCGGGGCCTACGATATCTCGTATCGCCCCCGCTCGGCCATCAAAGGACAGGCCCTTATAGACTTCATCGCTGAAAGCACAGTCCCGATTAAAGAAGCACATCCACCTGCACCCGGCCCCACTTGGGACCTGTTCGTCGACGGGTCCTCCAACTCAGCTGGATGCGGCGTCGGTGTCCTTCTCAAGTCTCCCGATGGAGCGGAGCTACAGTACGCCTTGAAGTTCAATTTCCAGGCGTCCAACAACGCCTCCGAGTACAAAGCCCTTATCCCAGGGGCTAGGATGGCTCGACGACTAGGTGCCGAGCGAGTCAGGTTCCACACCGACTACCAAATGGTCGCTAGCCAGGAAAACGGTGATTATGAAGCTCGAGAAGGACAAATGATAAAGTACCTCTAGGTGGTCAAGAGGTTGGCCCAACTCTTTGAGAGCTTTGAGGTAGTCCTGATAGCCTGGGAGGAAAACTCCCGAGCGGACACCTTCTCTCGCCTGGCCTCCTCCCTCGACCATGAAGGTACATGATCGGTCTTCCTCGAAGATCTCGAGCGACCGAGCATCGAATCTAAGCTTATGACCATTGACCTGGCACCCCCGAGCGATTGGCAGACCCCCTACATATCCTGGCTTTGGGATTCTCAAGAGCCCCCTGACCCTTGGGAGGCTTGGAAACTCAAGTACCAAGCTCGACGTTTCATCATGCTAGATGATGACTTGTACCGCAGATCTTTCTCCGATCCCCTTCTCAAGTGCATCAGTGTCGACGAAGCCTGCTGAGTGGTTCAGGAAGTACACGAAGGCATCTACGGCGCACACCAAGGAGGAAGATCACTCGCTAGGATCTTGCTACGGCAAGGTTACTGGTGGCCCACTCTCCAACGCGACAGCACGGCCTACGTACAGAAGTGCAACCGATGTCAACGCTTCGACCATTTGATCCACCAACCTGCAGCGGAGCTCATCACCCTTGCCGAGGCATGCCCCTTCGCTCAGTGGGGGATCGACATCTTGGGGCCATTTCCTACGGCCCAGGCTCAGAAGAAGTTCATCATCGTCGCCATCGACTACTTCACCAAGTGGATCGAGGCCAAGGCCACCACCAGAATCACCGAATCAGTCGTATGGAGTTTTATTTGGAAGTCGATCATTTATCGTTACGGTGTCCCCCGAGTGATCGTGAGTGATAATGGTCGGCAGTTTGATTCTCATTACTTCAGAGACAGATGTGCCGACCTAAACATTCCCAATCACTTCACTTCGGTAGCCCACCCTCAGGCTAACGGACTGGTCGAGAATGCCAACAAAACTATCTTAAAAGGCATCAAAACTAGGCTCGGCAAGGCCAAAGGAAGCTGGCTTGAGGAATTACCGAGCGTACTATGGTAGCATTGAACTACTCCAAGAACGGCCACCAGTGAAACACCCTTCCAGCTGGTGTATGGCATGAAAGCCGTGATTCCATTGGAGGTCGGCAATCCCTCTCTCCGAGTCATCCACTTCAAACCCGAGGTGAACGAGTAGAAACTGCAGGAAAACCTCGACCTAGTGGACGAGATCCGAGAGATTGCAAGTATTCGAGCAATGGAATATCAACGGCGCGTCACTCGATACTACAACTCCAGAGTCCGAAACACACAATTCCAGCCAGGGGACTTCATCCTGAGAAAGGCCAAAGCCTCTCGACCACTGGAAGTGGCGGGGAAGCTAGCCCCTAACTGGGAAGGTCCCTACCGAGTGGTCGAGACGCTAAGGAAACGAGCATATCGATTGTCTACCATGGAAGGAACACCTATCCCTCAGACACGGATCGCGACAACGTTGCGAAAGTTCTATTTTTGAGCTTTTTCAACAGCATGTAAGCAACAAATGGCAAAACTTTTCCTTCCATTAATGATTCTCATACAAATACAGTCGATGCATTACATTCCAAAAAACAAAAATTATGCCCACTGGTACTATGACGCGAGTAGATCACTCAGCCAGCTTGGTAAGCACTCCTACGTCCATCCACTGACTCTGCCTAGTGCATTAACTAGCTTGGATAAAGGATAGCCAGCCCCGTTGGTTTGAGAAGCTCGGAGGAAAGGTGCCAGAGGGATTGGAAGGACAACAAAAAAAGAGGGAAGAAGTCAACCCAAGACAAATGAAGAGGAGGCTTGAAGAATGACGCGGGACGGGGACCGACACGGACTAAGACTCACAAAAGACTCTAACTCAGGCCAGCAGTAGCACGCTCAAGGGTCGCCAAGTGGCTGACCACCGTGATATCCCACAGAATGAGGGACGTCTCTCAACAGAAACTCCGACCTCGGCCGTCCCAAGGAGGGAAGCGCACGTGTCTAGGCGTATAGTCGACCTCCAAAGACAAGGGGAGTCGAGTCCTAGCTCGGTGCTCGACTAGTGCTAGGGATGGATGCTCTCACTCACGATCCGCGGTGATGGCAAAAAGTGGCTAGACGCCTACCTTCTCTCACGCGGCATAATCAATCACATACTAAAAGAGCAAGCAAAAGGAGGAGAGTCGGAGCGCGTACCTCCACGCCTAGGCGTGGGGAAGGAACCCCGGCCGTGAACCAACAACCCCGATACACCAGAGATCAATAAAATACAACCCAATAGTGGCCCACTCCTCGCAGGGAGGTAAAAGGCTACAACCAATACGTTCGGGACTGCCGGACACGGGTTGACGGGCCGCACTCGGTGACGGGTTGGCCGCGAGGAGGTTCGGGTGCAACGCTGCCGAAACCGGTGTCGCGCGCGCCTGAGCGGAGGGGGTCTCACGGGCTGATACGACGCCCGTTTGAAGCACCGTCAGAGAGGACGCGTCGCTGACTGATGGAGGAACGCTCCGGCCAAAGGGGGCGCGCTGGATCCGCCGGTGGTGACCGTGGGCGCTGCTGAAAGTCAGATCAGGTTCTGTGGACACAGAACTGCGCACGCCGTCGGTAAAATCTGGAAATCGGCCTTCTGATGCCCGAACAAGTCCGGGCCGGTTGGTGGTGACAGCTGATTGGCAGAGGTCGCCCTCGGCCAAATGGCGCTGGCAGACGACGCCGGTGCGAGTCGCAGAAGTCGCTGAAAGTTGGGGCTGGTTCGCTGGGCGGACTGGGCAGACGCGCTGGCGCAACCCCACGAGATCGACCGCCACGGACGGTGACGATGTCGAAACGCAACGCCGTCGGCGGCGTTGGAAAGTTAACTCGGAGATCCACGAACCCTGAAGAAACCAGTGCAAAAGACGCAGCGTGGAGGCCTGGGGAAAATTCGCAATCAGGGCCTCCCCGCTGGGCGAGCAGAGAAAGTGGTGCTGGCGCAGGTCGGCGGAGAAAATCGGTACGGGCAGTGCCGATCCCCGATTGATGCAAAACCGGCGCCGACGCGAAGCTGATCCGCAGACGTATCTCCAGAAAATAGATCGTGGCAAAACTCGTCCAAGAAGGGGGCGCGAGCTCTGCTACAAGTCGGGGCAGAAATCTGGAATCACGCACACGAACCGTTGAGGAAGAAGATGAGGATAAGAGGGAACCCCGGAGTCCACCGAGGGCTGAGGCGTCACACCCCGCCGTTCTCCCGTCGCAGGAGCAGAAAGAGAGAGAGAGAGAAGGGCGCAAAAAGTTTTGCACAATACTCACTTGTATTCAAATTCATGTGTAAACTGTAATCGGTACAATGTGAGAACTACTTATAGGGGATGGGAAAACCCTAATCTAACTAGAAGGGGAGGGGTGCGCCCAGCTCCAAGGAGAGAAAGGCGGCCCATAATTCAGCAAGCTTAGAAAATAGGAAAGGATTCTAAGTGGGATAAGGAAGGGGTGGAGTTGGGGAAAGGAGGAGAGGGGGAAAGGGGAAGGGAGAGGGGAGCGCCCCCCACCTTCCCTAGTAGAACTAGGAAGGGGGGGGGGGGCGGCTGCCTCCTCCTCCTCTAGCTGGGGAGGGGGCCGCCCCCTAACCCTAATGGGCCCTTTTTTAGTGGGCTTCAAGCCCCAATAAGCCCCTGACCCCATAACACGATACATTACCCCACAAAGCAACCCAATTGGCCACTATATGGCCCAATAAGTGCCTAAACAAGAAGATGTCCACGCAGGGACCAAAAGACAAGGCCCACAAGGCCTGAGCAAGTCCAGACTGAGGCCCAACATGGCCTAAACATGATGATGAAAAGATAACTAGAAGGTGCCGCCGTCGCCGAGCCACAAGGAGGTAGCGGTGTGCCGGGTGCTCCGTCGAGGATAGCGCCGTGTGTCCTCACCAATTCTCCCCGGGTGGGAAGAACTCGACCCCGTCGAGTAAGGGTCACGGTCGCTGAGGTACCACTCCAGCAGGTCCGGATCGATCCGCTCCAGCTCTCCACGTGTAATCCAGGTGTTGTCCGACTCGGGGCGCCCTCTCCAACGCACTAAGAAGCGTTGGTAGGCTCCGCTCCTGGTAGTAGTCACCTGCTCATCCAGTATGCAATCTATATGCTCGCGTTTTTGTAATGGGGCTGGAGGAGGTGGACTCTCAGTAGGTGTATCACTCACAACAGGAGGGTCAGGCCCAAATAACTCACTGGGTATCACCGCGGGATCCCGATAAGCTACCAGATCAGAGACATTGAACGTCGAACTGATCCCGTAGTCGTCTGGTAGCTCGATCTCATACGCGTTCGACCCAATACGCCTCAACACTCTGAATGGTCCTGCACCGCGGTCTTGGAGCTTCTTTACGGCTCCCGAAGGAAACCGTTCCGGTCTAACCCGGACCATGACGTACTCTCCCTCGCGGAACTCACGTGTGCGTCTGTGCGCGTCAGCTAACTCCTTGTAACGTGCGTTGCTGGCCTCTAGGTGGTGATGATGCAGACTCCGAACTAGCTGTGTTGACTCATACCTATGTGAATGCAGTGGTGGCCCAGGGCATCCAAACATAGACCCAGCATGTCTAAGACGCCTACATGACTGGACAACACGGGGAGGACCAGGACAACCAAAGTTGTATCTATCATGCATGGGTGTCCTACGGAATGTGGTAGACTCATGGGGACTAAATTGCCCAAACTCACTCATGACATTCCATATATGAGACAACCCCCTATATGATGGTGGACATGAAGAAATATGGGGAAGAGACATGTGTCCCTGGCCTCCTAAGCTCGGGCATCTGGATGCCGGTAAGGTGAGGTGTTGACTAGAAGGCCTAGGTGGTGTATGATAGTGGACCTCCTCGACAAGGTGGGGAAAAGAATATGGGTCGAGAGGCTCACTAGGGAGGGGATCGAAAGGGTCAAAGAAATGATGACCCCTCCCGACAGGTCCCTTCACTATACTTGCCCATGTGCGACATTCGCCCAGGTGCAGATAATCACCTTCAGGCACTCTCATGTATAGGGCAAGAGGCTCATGAGGAAGGCAAGGAAGGCAAGGTTCCTCCCTCAGGACCGTGAAACCATAAGCGGGGATAAAATCAACCTCCACGGGTATGGGAAATAATAAAAGGACCTCGGATGTGATATGTCCTATGGTGTAGACCGAGGTAATAGACCCCAAAGCAGGGAGTGTAAAGCTATGACTATAGGGTTGGTCAGACCCTAGGGTCAACATATAAGTCAACTCCCCTTGATAATCTAAACTCCTAAGGAAGTCCTTCACATTTTCAAGAAAGCAGAAGGACCGAAAAGTGGTGTGAAAGGAGTTAAGGGGTATTATTGGGAGGGCTGGTCCCATGGGTGTATAGCAAGGAATGGAGACATCTAGAAGTGGACCCTCCCTTAGCCAGCTAGCTAAAGACTCTCCAATGACCAGTTCACCCTCGGAAGGTAAGAATGTCTCTATATGAGGGTCTAAGGGTGAAGCCTCTCTCTCGGGAGTGGAAACGGAGTCCTCTATGATGTGGAGGGGATCACTCCCTAACTCCTCAACCTCAGTTAGGTACTCCTCAATCAACTCCTGTTCAGCCTCGTAACTCACTGGAACAAACCCAGGTGATGACATGGAGGTGGTCGGCGTAACGCCGTCATGGAAGACAAACTCACCGGGAAGGTGAGATGGGTGTAAGGTGCAGGTCCTCCTATCCAGGTCGATGGTCGCACTTCTTTCCTCCAACCAAGTTCGCCCTAAAATGATGCATGGACCAGCAAGTGTGCTGATCTTGCACCAAGCGCCATCGAAATATTTAACGGGGCCAAACCACCGTTGAAACTCGATAAAAGCTAAACCATCACGGAGAACAATCTCCCCAGTCTTAGAGAGTGACTCAATAATGTCTTGTGAGACAGAGTTAGACGACACCCTACTGATGAAGTCGATCTCCGTATGCATCCCATTAGGTAGGATGGCAGTGGACATGACAGGGCGCTGGAATGACTCGGTCATCAGTATAGGGATCGGGTCTCCCGACGACTGAGTGGTAGGGGCGACACTTAGGGGTCGTACCATAAGAGCCTCGAATCGGGCCAACAGGGATGACGATGCATGGGCTCGAGGAATCGCCATGGGGCTGGCGGGAAGCTGGACATGCAAGACTCAACGAGATAAGGGTAAAACTCTAACTAGACACAAACCTAAAATGACAATGCAATGGTACGTTACCTAGATGAACTAAGAGACTAAATGCACCCTAGACAACCTAAAGACTCAAATGACCTAAGACCCCAATTTGTTAGAACAAACTGGTTCCCTAAGCTCTGATACCAAATTTGACGCGGGACGGGGACCGACACGGACTAAGACTCACAAAAGACTCTAACTCAGGCCAGCAGTAGCACGCTCAAGGGTCGCCAAGTGGCTGACCACCGTGATATCCCACAGAATGAGGGACGTCTCTCAACAGAAACTCCGACCTCGGCCGTCCCAAGGAGGGAAGCGCACGTGTCTAGGCGTATAGTCGACCTCCAAAGACAAGGGGAGTCGAGTCCTAGCTCGGTGCTCGACTAGTGCTAGGGATGGATGCTCTCACTCACGATCCGCGGTGATGGCAAAAAGTGGCTAGACGCCTACCTTCTCTCACGCGGCATAATCAATCACATACTAAAAGAGCAAGCAAAAGGAGGAGAGTCGGAGCGCGTACCTCCACGCCTAGGCGTGGGGAAGGAACCCCGGCCGTGAACCAACAACCCCGATACACCAGAGATCAATAAAATACAACCCAATAGTGGCCCACTCCTCGCAGGGAGGTAAAAGGCTACAACCAATACGTTCGGGACTGCCGGACACGGGTTGACGGGCCGCACTCGGTGACGGGTTGGCCGCGAGGAGGTTCGGGTGCAACGCTGCCGAAACCGGTGTCGCGCGCGCCTGAGCGGAGGGGGTCTCACGGGCTGATACGACGCCCGTTTGAAGCACCGTCAGAGAGGACGCGTCGCTGACTGATGGAGGAACGCTCCGGCCAAAGGGGGCGCGCTGGATCCGCCGGTGGTGACCGTGGGCGCTGCTGAAAGTCAGATCAGGTTCTGTGGACACAGAACTGCGCACGCCGTCGGTAAAATCTGGAAATCAGCCTTCTGATGCCCGAACAAGTCCGGGCCGGTTGGTGGTGACAGCTGATTGGCAGAGGTCGCCCTCGGCCAAATGGCGCTGGCAGACGACGCCGGTGCGAGCCGCAGAAGTCGCTGAAAGTTGGGGCTGGTTCGCTGGGCGGACTGGGCAGACGCGCTGGCGCAACCCCACGAGATCGACCGCCACGGACGGTGACGATGTCGAAACGCAACGCCGTCAGCGGCGTTGGAAAGTTAACTCGGAGATCCACGAACCCTGAAGAAACCAGCGCAAAAGACGCAGCGTGGAGGCCTGGGGAAAATTCGCAATCAGGGCCTCCCCGCTGGGCGAGCAGAGAAAGTGGTGCTGGCGCAGGTCGGCGGAGAAAATCGGTACGGGCAGTGCCGATCCCCGATTGATGCAAAACCGGCGCCGACGCGAAGCTGATCCGCAGACGTATCTCCAGAAAATAGATCGTGGCAAAACTCGTCCAAGAAGGGGGCGCGAGCTCTGCTACAAGTCGGGGCAGAAATCTGGAATCACGCACACGAACCGTTGAGGAAGAAGATGAGGATAAGAGGGAACCCCGGAGTCCACCGAGGGCTGAGGCGTCACACCCCGCCGTTCTCCCGTCGCAGGAGCAGAAAGAGAGAGAGAGAGAAGGGCGCAAAAAGCTTTGCACAATACTCACTTGTATTCAAATTCATGTGTAAACTGTAATCGGTACAATGTGAGAACTACTTATAGGGGATGGGAAAACCCTAATCTAACTAGAAGGGGAGGGGTGCGCCCAGCTCCAAGGAGAGAAAGGCGGCCCATAATTCAGCAAGCTTAGAAAATAGGAAAGGATTCTAAGTGGGATAAGGAAGGGGTGGAGTTGGGGAAAGGAGGAGAGGGGGAAAGGGGAAGGGAGAGGGGAGCGCCCCCCACCTTCCCTAGTAGAACTAGGAAGGGGGGGGGGGGGCGGCTGCCTCCTCCTCCTCTAGCTGGGGAGGGGGCCGCCCCCTAACCCTAATGGGCCCTTTTTTAGTGGGCTTCAAGCCCCAATAAGCCCCTGACCCCATAACACGATCCATTACCCCACAAAGCAACCCAATTGGCCACTATATGGCCCAATAAGTGCCTAAACAAGAAGATGTCCACGCAGGGACCAAAAGACAAGGCCCACAAGGCCTGAGCAAGTCCAGACTGAGGCCCAACATGGCCTAAACATGATGATGAAAAGATAACTAGAAGGTGCCGCCGTCGCCGAGCCACAAGGAGGTAGCGGTGTGCCGGGTGCTCCGTCGAGGATAGCGTCGTGTGTCCTCACCAAAGAACTTCCCCTCTAGGCAATGGGATCGACAGCGAAAAGAAAGGAGGGGCTGGGTGAGCGGTGAAAGAAGGGACCTTGACCAGTTCACCCTCCCCTTGGGATGGCATCGGCGGGACAGGGAAAGGAAAGCGACATGCTCCCGCATGTCGAACCCTCTCCCAAACTGACCCCGGCTGTCGAACCCACTTCCAAACTGGAATAGCAGGAGCTCCCCTCCTACTGCCATCTACATCATCATATTCTGAAGCGCTCTCCACGCTCTGCTGAGATCGACAGCACAATGCTTCGTGAAAAAGGAAGAAGGAGAAACCGTCTAGGATGGTCTTAAGCGATGGAAGAAGGAGGACACGCCCCTCGGGCCTTTTATAGGCCGAAGGGCGAGCTAATCGCCTTAAATGACTCTCCCCTTAAAAACACCCTAAAGGAGCCTTCCCTAAACCGGTTACCTCATTTCCCAGCATCCCCCCAGCAGGACGCACGAAGTGGCAAGTCATTTATGGCGGCATGGAAAAGCGGAAAAGTGCCAGTGCCATATCAGTTATTTGACAGATCGGCACACGTGATATCCATAGAGAAAATCGGCGCCTCCCCCAAACGACTACGGATACTGTAGTCAAATCACGCCAAAAGTGGTAAGGAACAGTCAATTTAACACTTAATGTTGCCGCAATTGTACTTTCCAAAAAAAACAAAAAGGTATTACACGGCTACGAAAAAAAAGGGGGAAAGAAAGAGCTTATGCATCAGGCCTCGGGCCCATCTCCAAGCTCGGTAGACAATGCCACCTCAGCACCAGACGATCTGCCCCCGGTACTCTCGGTGACGGCCCACCCAGGCACTGACCCCACTTGTGTGGGAACTGTCTCGGTCGTGCGCCCGCCCGAGGCTGCTAGAGTTGGCGATCACTCGAACGAGGTCGAGGACTCCCGACTCCCCTCTTCGCTCGATGTATAATGGGAAGAGTCAGTCAAACCCCAATCCGAGTCATAGCATTGCCCGGAAGGAAAAATGAGCCGGGACGCTTGGGCCTCTGCCTCTATTATGGCCCGATCGAAGCCCTTCCGAAGGCCCCGACGGAAGCCCGACTCATAGTAAGGGAAGGCAGCCTGAAGAAGAGCAGCGTGGTAAGCCTCTGAGCATCTATGTTGCTCGAGAGCTTCTAGCCCCGCCAACTCCGCCTTCCTCTCAAGCTCGGCTATCCTCTGTTCTGACTCGGACAGCCTTCTCTCGGCCTCGGTCCGCACATCCTCGACCCCCTGGACTCGGCCTTCGAGCCCCTCTCGCTCGGCCTTCCATTGATCGTCGCGCTCGACCTGAATCCTGCGTTCCGCATCCAGGAGCTCATTCTTCCGATCGACCATACGACGGGCCTGGGCCAGCTGCTCCGTCAACGACCGAGCCTCCACCAGGCTCGACTGCACCTGTGCCTGGAGCGGGGCCACCTCCAGACGAAGCTCCTCGAGATCTAGGGTCAAACGCTCGACCTTTCGATCAAGCGCACCATGGGCCTATGAAAGAGTCTCCCGCTCTGACTCCACCAGAGCATACGCGCCCACTACCTCAGCTCCAAGCTGGGCCAAGACCAGGCCACCTTCCATAAGTTGCTCATAAAGCGTGGAGGGGGGACCCCTCTGGAGTTTCTCTCTCACGACTCCTGAAGATATAGAGTGGCACCTCCGGTACAGAGAGGCCCGGACGCTGAAGGCACTGGTCAAGGGAAGGGAAGTCCTCTCCGGAGCGGCCGGGATCGGGGCACCTCCTTCGAGCAATCCCGCCTCGGGGGCCCCACCGGTTGGCTCGGGATGAGTGGCCCCACCGCATACCTCCCTGGCCTCGGTCGGTTGCGATTGAGTCGCTTCAGCCTGCTACCCTCCAGCCTCGACCGGCTTGGACCGGGCTTCTCCGTCTGGTGCCCCCTCTACTTCGCTCGGCGTCCCGACATCGGCCGTGACCCCTTCATTGTCGGCCCCTTCTTGCTCTGTAGAGGGGAGAGCCGGCAGGGAAACCTCTTCTGTCGGGCGGGCGACCTCCGCCTTCCTCGCCCGTTTTCTCTCGACAGACTGAGCCTGCATCGAAGACCTCAGCAACTTCGCCACGGGATTCTTCCACTTGACCCCCCGGTGTTCGGAAGCGTCATCCCGAGCGACCCGCTTGCCCTTATCTTGGGCATGGGAGGAACCCTCCGAAGCTTCGAGATCACTCGGAGCAGGCGTATCATCCTCGTCGACGATCCCCAACTCGGCTGGCGGTGCCTCATACTCAATCACTCGCCTCTGGTCTGAACGAAGAAGAGCAAATTAAAAGAAGAAAGGCACTTACTCGACAAAAAAGAGAACAAGTCCCTAAGATCCTTACCTGTCTACAGCAGTGCTCAAGAAAGTTACTCCTCAATGTTGGACGAGGTCACCAGCTCAGCAGTCGGCTGGTGACTCTGCAGAAGGATTATAGTATCTCTCTCCACCTCCAAGGAGACCTCTGTTTGCTTTGGAGGGATGTTCGGGTGAAAGCTGGGCGCCGTCGGGAAATTCCAGACCACACCGATCGCTGATGCGCCCACCCAGAAATATTGGGTCTTCCACCCCTTGTAAGATGAGTCCTTCACGGAAAGGGACACACAGCTCCTGTTCCGCTTCGCCTAGATGAAGAAGAAGCCCTTCCCCGCATGAAGATTATCCTTCAGCTCGAAAAAATAATGGAAGAGGTCCAGCGAGGTCCTCACCCCACACTGGCCACAAAGGAAAATGAAGGAGAAGATGAAGGTATAAGAATTGGAGACCAGCTGGACAGGAGCCAGCCGGTAGAACCGAAGTAACTCAACGATAAAGGAATGGAGGGGCAGGCAACATCCACACTTCCAGGCCAAGAGGAAGGAACAGAAGAGGCCAGAACGAGTGGCCAGGCTAGACTCATGAGGCTCAGGCACGAAAAACTGGAATCGCCAAGGCAGCCCATATTGGTTCTCCAGTCGTTTCACCTCAGCCTCCCCCAATTCACTGCGGAGAGGCTCCGACTGTACCAAGAAAACCCTTGGGGTCTGTTCTTTCTGCCGCCCCCCAGCCTCAAGATTTTGGTCCGCCATTGAACAGATGGAGGAATTGGAAGAAGAAGGGGAAAGCTCTAGGCTAGAGGACTCCGGAGGGGAAAGAAGCTAACGGATCACCACCGCGAAAAAATCTTCTAGCTCCACAAAGGCCGCTGCGATTCCCCGCTCCTCCGAACTACTCACACGGTGCCTGAGCCCCCCTATATAAATGCAAAGGAAGGTAAAACCCTAAACCCCTGGAGATAAAGGGACGCAAACAACGCGTAATGCCTATAACCCCTAGCTGGAGGCAGGGCGGCGATCCGATCTCCCAAGGAGGGGTCTTCTTTTATTCATCATGACGGGCATATTTTCAGGGCAAGCCGCATCATATGGCCCCTGCCAGAGAGAGATCTCCACCCAACTAGAGCCACGAAAAGTTCAGCCCAAAATGCTACTCGACCGAGCCTAATCTTGGCTCGGGAGTAGGAGGGGGACAAGTGGAGAGGGGAAATCTAGCCACCCGTACGGAGAGGCCAAATGAGGTCCGACCCGACCCAACAAGGCCCAGCTCCTTGAAGTGGTAGCCCTTGGACCCACTCAATATAAGCCCAATAACTCACTCGGAATAAGCGCTTCCTAGGCGGCCTTCGGGTTAGGAAGTCCGAGCATTAATTGATCGGGAGAGCTCTATCGGAGCCCCATATTCCTTGCCCAAACCGTGCACTTATCGCTCGGGAGGCACCTCCTGGGTGACCACCATATGCTCGGGCCAACTGATGGAAGCTTATCTGTACGGCCGTTACGCGTCCCTTAAAAGCTGGGAGCTTAAGGGGATAAGGGAAACCAAAAGTCCGTATGCTATAAAGAGCCCGCAAAGAGGACGTACCCCCCCGAATCTCCTCAGCTTACAGGGATCATGCACTCAACGAGCCATTATTTAAACCGGAAGAGCCCTATTGTGCAGAGGTAAGCCAAAAACCCTAAGTAGGAACCACTTCACCTTTCGGTGGAGAGGGATCTCGCGCTCCCATCTTCCTCCTAACTCCTCCCTTTGCACTTGTGCTCTACTACACTTGCTGACTTAAGCATCGGAGGGTTTTCCCCGGGGATTAATCCTTGGGCACCCCTGACCTATTTTCCCTCTTGCAGTTCATACTTCAAGGCTACGTGGTTATCCTCTTCCCCGCTTAAGAGTAGTGCGAGATCGCCCCTCTTCAACACTGTACTGGCCCCGAGGGTAACGGAGATTGAAATCTTGGAGGTGGACAAGTACCACTGGTTAAGGTGGAGAGAACTTCTCCCGATTCTACGCAGTAACCAAGACTCATCACTATTTACCTAGGTGATCGAGTATCGACTGACTGTCCTTCTAGTGGTGGTTTGGGCACTATGTCTTGGCTATTTACCACTGTTACTTCTCACTGAACTGAAATTGAAACGACTGTTACTGCTTACTGAATTGATATTGAAACTACTGCTACCGTTCACTGAGTCATTATTGAAATGACTATTACTGTTCACTGAATTGATATTGGAACTGTTATTACTATTCACTGAATCGGTATTGAAACTTCTGTTACTGCTTATTAAACTGATATTGAAACTAGTGTTATTACCTACTAAATTATTATTACCTTTTTCTGGTATTACACTATAAATGTTTATTGTTAATGAATCTCCAGTATATCAAATGGTGATTTGGAAAAGGACATATTAAGTCTATTTGGATCCTTTCACTATGTGTGAGACTTTACTCCGCCTAGTATTGGAATCATTCTATTGATAAAAGAGTCAAATTATATTATATGTTAATGTTTGCATATGTTGAATTCTCATTGATAGAATAAAGTTTTAATGTACATGCTTTACTTGTAAAATATTCGTAGTATGACTTATGATCGTAAATTTGAAATTGGGATATAATGTGTTAATCTCATGTTATCTATTTGAAATTATGCCTAAAAATGATTTATAAATTGAAATACCGTAAATCACTTTCGATATGTTTACCCATGTTATGACTGGGGACTATGCCTGGTCTCTTACTGGGTCTATTCGTAGACTCACCCCGTTGAACATTTTCAGGAGAAGCGGTAGAAGAAAGCGAGGAGTGATCTCGCAGTGTCCAGACCACAGCTTGGATTTGCTACGAGTCTTTATCTTAGGTAGTTATGTCTTAGAAAAAATGTGTGTGAAATTTGATTATGTAATAAATAACTTGTTAAATTGTTTATCTTTATTCGATCTATGTGGATGAAATATTTTGACTATAAGCTGAATGATTGAGAAATTTTATTTCCGTTGCAATGATGTCTTAATGTTTATGTAAAATTCTATACCATAATTGTACCGTTTGGGTTGTCCCACTGTGACGTTTCGATCGGAATCTGACGTGAGTCTTTACGACTAGACCGGGTTTACGATTCGGGGCGTTACATGGGTAGAAGAATTTCCCTCTAGATTCCTACGATCTGATTGGCTGAAATGTAAAAGGCATGTTTGAACACTGACCTCTTTTTGATTGGACCACCATATCTGATGGCAGGAGCAAGTCAAATTTCCCAAGCTAAAATTTGATTGGTCAAGCAGAGACACATAGGTTTCCTTTCAAAATCCTTCAATTTGATTGCCTAGAGTAAACAATGGTTCTTTGAAAAAGAGCTCCATCAAATCTGTATTTTGATAGGCTAGTCAAAAGTAAACGCCTCATGTGTAGTTTTCTGATTGGTCCATAGCAACAGAGTAGGGCCAGAATAGTTTTCCCTCCAAGATCTATATTTGTATTGTTGGAATTAATAAGTGAGGTTTGACCAAAGGAGCCTGTAACATATTAAATTTCATGAGCTAGCTTGCAGAGAGGACATCCTTCTTTCCCAGAAGATTTTTTCCAAACAGAAATCCTGTTGACTGACTCCAAGAGAAAGGACAGCAGAGAAGGAGTCTTTTCCCTAGATGGTGTACTGATAGATACCTTGTCCAAAAGGTTGCTCTGGTCACTTATGATGACAGGGATAGTTGTGTGTCCTAGGAACCTCCTATAGACCTCAAAAGAGGTGTTTTTGGAGGTTTACGTCTGCATTTCATATTCTATGGATGAGATTCGGAAGCTATTTAGGTTTATACAAAAATAAGTTTGAAAAGTCTTCTAGTGCGTACACACATCATGGACATGGCGTCGACGCATCCTTTGAGAGGGCCGTTTATAACGGCTTCTGGAAACCCACTGTGTTGACACCCTGAGAGCTGTGGGTCGACGCATCTGTGAGGGTTGTGCTTGATCCAACTTCTATGAGACCCTGGCGTCGACGCCCTGAAACTATGGGGTTGACGCATCCTTCGGACTTGGTGTTTACAACGCTTTCTGTGAAGCTCCTTGCATCGACGCCTTGAGAGCATAGGGTCGACGCATCCTACGTCGGATGCTGGTCTTGACTTCTGCAAGAGCTTGATGGCATTGATGCATCTATGTCATAGGGTCGACGTAGCCTTCTTGACCTTGAAGTTTTCAGCTGAATTCTGTTGCATTTTGATTTTCCTTTCTTTTCCCAACCTTTCCTTGATTTCTGTGCATGCCTGTGCCTTTTCACCTTGAGTTTCTTTCAACCTTGGTTGGTTCTTGTTCCCTTAGATTTATCACCTACGAAGCTCCTTACTGCATTTCCATTTCTACTTCTATTTCAAGTTTGAACTTGCTGGCTTGCTATTGTTGCTACTGATCTTGTTGATGCGTGTTGTTGCTTCCCAAGGCAACTAGGCTGAGTGCCATGATCTATCAATATCACTCTTTAATCTCTCTTTAATCTTGAGATGTTTACACAAGAGAGTTATTCCATGATGAGCATAGCAGGGAGGCAACAAAAATATTATCATGCACATTAAAGCATAGTTGAATTAATTTAATAGTATTATAATGAATCATACTCAGACATCATCAAAACATCATTTATCTAACATTCTCCCCCTTTTTTATGATGGCAACTATGCGTCATTATGAGTCACATAAACAATGGAATCATGAAACGGACGATGACTCATCAGAACATCTCTCCCCCTTTGCCATCAGCAAAGAGGGCTTAAATTAAGGCCAATTTGAAAGTCAGAATATGAGCACATGAAGTAGCATGAGATCAAAAGTTAAAAAATGATTTCCACTCAGCAAGCAATAAAGACAAATAATCATGAGAAGCAGTATGTCACGTATTAAGACAGATGCAAACTGAAATTGAGCAGGTTTGGACAGTCAGAAGATGATGCCAATCTATACCAATATGAGAAATTCAAGTGCAGACAAGGAGACTGATGACACTTGGGAGGTGTAAGAGTAGAGCATGTTATTGAGAAGTTAACAGCCATTGTTAGGTCCCTTTGGGTCCCTTGTCTTGTCATAAACAGACCACACAAATAGTAATTAGTAAACAAACCTGAAGAGAGAGGATTTTCAAAGATCAACAATGAATTGTGCTTATAGAAAATGATTGAGAGATTTTAGACTGAAGCAAGAGTTCACAAATGCAGAGTTATAGATTTTCTAGAATCTTCAGTTATAGAATTTCAATGATGAAGCCCTTATCTTCAGATTGGTCTAAATCTGATGAGTTTTGAGTTTCTCAAAAATAAGTATTTGAAAAATTTTGCATTCAAAATTAATAGAAATGAACCAATATTGCATATGAAGACCAGGTTAACCTCCTTTCACCTTACTCATTCAATTTCATTAGCCCCTTTAAAGGAAACTACAATAAGTATTGAGGTTAAACAATTGAAGTTCATGATTTTATCCAGGGGGGCTACAAAATTCAGATTTTTCTCTTGATACCAAATGTTATTATTTTTCATTTTTCAAGAGCATTCAGGTGTGGCATGCACCTTTTGACGTAAGGATGCACGTTTATTAGACGCCAGCATCCCCAGTTACTCAGTGTAGCTCACCATTCTGCTTCAATTAGAATAGAGGTAGCAAGGCACTTAATGACCTTTCCACTCCACTTCATTGATGAAGAAGCTCGATTTCTTAGTGAAACAATTGCCATTGCTCTATCTTAGGACAGTGAACTTAGTACACACCTTTTTACGTAAGGATATATGTTTATCAGATGCCAACATCCCCAGTTACTCAGTATGACTGAAGTTCATTAGTTTCATCAAGTGTAGCCCTTTTTGGAGTTTTCAATTTTGATTAATGTTTAAAAGCAATACTACAATGAAGTTCCTCAATCAAAGATGCCTTTGAACTTAAAATAAACTTTCAGATTTAAGAAGGCATAACGTGTCAAAACATGAAGGACTGGTTAAGGTCTATTAAGTTTGAATACAACAAATTTCAAGACTAGTTAACTTTTAAAACTTCAGAAGTCATTAAATTTAAACCAACAATCTTCATGTTTTTGGGCAATCATAGTACTCCATAAAAGAAGATTCCTATTTTAAGGTTTACTCTGATAAATGAATTTAGCAACTGTTAGGAATTCTCACAAGAGTTCAAAGGAGTTCAAGGAATTTGGTGTATCAATGAGATTCAGATTTCAAGGTATTTCAGACCGAAGATGGAACACATCGAATTATAAGCATGATGCAAAGGCTGATGAGCATGTGGAATACACTTGGGTAGATGAAAAGAAATAGACACTGAACACTCCCCCTGAGTACGTGCAGTGAGCTCATATGTTGTAGCCAAAGGTGAGCATTGATCAATTCAAAGATTAGGATTGAAGGAATTGATCGAATTATCAGATAGCCTGATGCGTCGATGCAAGTTCGTCAAGGGGTCGACGCACAATGCACAGACCAAATGCAAGTTCCTAGAAGAAACAACTGCTGGGTAGACACTGCAGGTCCTGTGTGTCGACGCAGTCTGGCAGACAGCACATAAAATTTTCAAACAGAGCAGTTTCTCAAATCAAATTAAGCTCATTCTGAGAATATGCAACCAATCCATGAATCAACAAGGTGTGCAGGAATGCAGCCTAGACTTTTATGATGACTCCCCCTTAACTTGTGCATGGGCTTCAAAATGCCTTTGTGGAACTTGACAAGAGAGTATGTAGTCTATGTCTTATGTGAACATTAGACCCATGGCACTGGGTGGAGAAGTTGATCCGAAGATCACCTCACGCGTAGTGATTGTAGCACCCCAGATAAAAATGATAAAGAAATAGACTTTTTCCCAAGTAAAATAAAACATTTGATAACTCTATAAGAAGACAACTCTATAAGAAGGCCAATTAAAAAGTTAGAATGCCCAATGAGGGCCATTATATAAATATACCACTATTGAAGTCATCATACGTAATGTGGCTTCCTAAAAGATGATTCACCTAAAATAGTGACTCTATACAAGGTCGTCATTTTCCTTAGCCACAGTGCCACCAAGCATCCCACTGTATACATATAGATATACTTAGATATATCTCCCTCAAGAACCCACTAACCAACCAATTAAATATGTATACATATAATACATCTTAAAGACACCTCAACCCCCAACATGGCACGGTACGGGGAACAGCAACCAGGGATGAATAGCGCCCCTGACCTGGGCGCTGTTGTTCAATAGGGTGCCCATATCCCAGGCGCCATTCACACTACTTCAAAAAAAAGAAAATTTTAAGCCAGCTGATATAGTGCCCATGTACAAGGGCGCTATTCAACTAAATCATGGCACCCTCAAGAGCGCCATTTCCCTTTGATCTATCATTCCTTCCAGAAGAAAACTTGTACAGCTCCTCTTCGCTAGCAACGTACCTCTTACCCGACAATGGATTCAACGGATAGAAGCATTAATTGCTTCTTTTTCCCTGGCAATGGATCCTTGTGTTTCTCTTTCCTTATAAACAACTCCCATTATCCAACATAGAAACCTTACTGCCATTCCTGAAGAGAAGGTTGTTCATGCCTTTTCTATTCTACACCTGCAAAAGAGAAATGTTAATCTTTTCTCTTCACGTGCTGGCTACGTACCAACATTCCTACGGCTGGGAGCTCGGCTGCAGAGGACGTGAAGGGCTAGGATTACACGGCTTTATCTTGTCAACTACGTCAACAAGTAGGTGTTCTCAAGATCTAGCTTAACTAGTAGTTAATATTGGTTAACATGCATGCTAGTTAAAGCTGTCATAGCCTCAGTTTGGTTTTTTAAGTCAGGGGTATATCAAAAGATTTAGTGGGAAGGTTAGGCTACGCCTATCTGGTACACTAGCTCTTGCGTGAGTAGATCTATGATCTTACCTCTGTCAAGTACCCCAATAATAGTTATCATTACTCATGATCTGTCCCAATTTATGGTGAATTGATCCATGTTTAAAAGCTATTATCTATGGACTTCAAATCAAAAATTTGTTGCATGAGTATGACCTTGCAATCCTGCCAATTTTCCATGTTTATACATGTCTTTCTGTGAACTTGTTATAAATCATGAACAGTAAAGTTACGTGATTAGTAGCCACATGTTCATGAATTTCATCAATTTAACCAAGTCATGAAATTTCTACATGAGCATGACTTTGAAATCTCCAGATTTTTCTCTATTTTACCATATATTCATTTCTGGATTTCATCAAAATTTGCATGATGAATAGTATTTTGAGTCTAGTGGAGCACCCTGGTGATGGGCGCCCCTGGCCAGGGCACCATTTCACCTTGGGGTGCCCTTGGACAGGGCGCCATTCTCCAGTGTGAATTAAAACCCCCCTGATCCCGTGATTAGCCTATTAAGCCCTATCGATTAGCCCGTTGAACCTGTTATCTGTTAAACCTTGTTGATTAGCATGTTAAAACTGTTAAACCTGTTAAACTTGTTACATGTTAACCTGTAAATTACATACCTTGTTAAGCCTGTAAAAATCCTACACCCTGTTAACTCGAGAATAGTATGTTAAACCTGTTACCTGTTAAACCACGGTGATTAGCCCATTAAACCTGTTACCTGTTAAACTCTGCTGATTAGCCTGTTAAAACCCCTGTGATTAGCATGTTAAATACCCTGTTAAACTCGGCTGATTAGCCTGTTAAACCTTATTGATTAGCATGTTAACCTGTCACCTGTTAACCTGCAGATTTCATATCTTGTTAAGCCTGTTAAATCATATAGCATGTTAAACTTGTTAATTACATTGCCTCGTAATTACATATCCTGTCAAACCTTGTTAATTACATAGCCATCATTAAGCTATGTTAATCCTATAGCCTATCAAATCACATAGCCTGTTAAACCTGTTTACAATATGTATAAACCTATTATCTTGTTAGATTGTTAACCTTTTGAAATAGAGACTCCTCGGATAGACTCTATTTACTGAAATAGAGACCCTCCGGGAAGACTCTATTTCAGCATTGAAATAGAGACTCTCTGCGAATACTCTATTTACTGAAATAGAGACCCTCCGGAC
Organism: Amorphophallus konjac; assembly: GCA_022559845.1. Classification (NCBI taxonomy): domain Eukaryota; kingdom Viridiplantae; phylum Streptophyta; class Magnoliopsida; order Alismatales; family Araceae; genus Amorphophallus; species Amorphophallus konjac. Next base: position 207,480 of record JAHNEJ010001414.1, on the reverse strand, counting down.
AGACTCTGTTTCAGCATTGAAATAGAGTCTCTCCGCGAAGACTCTATTCACTGAAATAGAGACTCTTCACAAGGGCGCTATTTCATTGCCTCCTGTAACACGGAGAAAAATTCAAAAAAAAAGGAAAGGACAGGATATAGCGCCCCTGACCAGGGCACCTTTTCCATAGGGCGCCATGTAGAAACCTAGTAAATAAAGATGAGAAATAAAATTTTCAATTGTATTCTATAATTAAAATTTTCATGAAATAATTAAATTCCATTTTTACTATATGTAATAAACTAGATAAATGCATTTACTTGAATTTACTTAAGGTAAATTGAAAAATAAATGCTTTAACCTTTAGATAAATCATAAGAAGCCCAATAAAAGTCCATATAATGGAGTATGATTACAATTGGCGCATTGGATAATCCATAATGGGTTGGATTAAAGGATTAAAGGATTTATTAAAGGATAATTAGACCAAAATTCGTAACATATGTTTAATATGACATTTAAGGGATTAAAGTAGCCCCATTTCTAGAAGATTGACTCAAGAATCAACCCTTAACTAACATACAATTTTAGACCAGCCGAAATTACATTGTTTTCACACCAAAAATGGGCTAGATTAAGAAGAGAAATTGAATTTTTCTTCTAATTCGGACTTAATGGGTTAGGTAAAAATTAGGTGAGGAATCTTGACAAAATTGGCCAAGTTTTAGCTATAAATAGAACCCCAATCAACCCTCAAACTATCCCTGGAGGCCTAAGCTATGCTAGTGTGAAGATTGAAGGAGATTTGAAGGAAGACTTGAAGAATCAAAGGTTTTTCTATTTATTCCAAATTATTTTCCCCCTTTTCTTTGGAAGCAATTAAAGGTAGGTATCTCTTAGGCTAAATTTTAATTAAAGTATGTTAGATTGTTCCTTTTTCAATGCTCTTTCCATTGATACCTTATTCTCTAAATTTCATTGAGAAATGCGTGAGTTATAGCCATTTTAGTGAAGAAAAATTGAAAGTAGTAGAAAAAGTGTCGAAATCCCAGGTCGACACTCGGGATCGAGTTTTTTGTCAAAAAAATTGAAACTTAGTAAAAAGTGTCGACCTCCCAGGTCGACACTTTTTCATGGCTGAAAGTGTCGACCTCTCGGGTCGACACTTTTTCACGGGTCCAGAAAACCAGCACATAGTGATATATGTGTCGACCCACAGGGTCGACACTTTCAGCCCGCAAACAAAGGTCGGCCCCAGGGTCGACACTTTTCCTGACTTATATAATATATATATATATATATATATATATATATATATATATATGTACTCACTTATATGAAAAATTGATACCTCACCGCATAGTGTCGACCTCTCGGTGCGATGCGGTGCGGCACGGCACACATAAATAAATAAATAAATAAATATACTAAGATTTCATAACCATTCAAATTTGACACACAACTCGAGCCCACATCCTATGCCCCTTAGGTCCTGACCCAAGGGTGAGCTCTCCAACATATAAAGCCAATGAAGTTTTTTAACTTCCAATGTGGGACTAAAAATTAGCCACTATACAATAGGAATTATAACATTTACAATCCACGTTAATTATATGCATTTAGTCACCAAAAGTAAGGAAATGCAATATTAGCATGTTTGGATTCTTACAGCATGTTAAAGAAATTATTTTTGTAGAATAAAATTATTTTTAGAATGTAAAAATTTATTTTTAACCATAATATTAGTAAATTAATGCATGAAAAATATTTTCAGCATTTTAAAAATGACTTCCAGCATGATAAAATTAGTTTATTTATACTGAGATATAAAAACTATTTTTCAGCATGTAAATCTATTTTTTTCATGATAAATCTAATTTCTTATTAAATAATTAGTAAATTGATGCATGAAAATTACTTCCAGCATTTTAAAATTATTTCCAGCAGGATACAATTATTTCCAACATGTTAGAATTATTTTTAACATGTTAGAACTATTTTCAGCATATTAAAGCTATTTTTTAGCATGATAATTCTATTTTTCCTATCAAATAATTAGTAAATAAATGTAGAAAAATTATTTTCAGCATGATAAAACTTATGTTGTTATCAGAGAATTTCTGTAATCAGCATGGTTGTAATGCCCTGGATTCTTGGTAGGTCTTGCTGGATCTTCATTAGATCTTTTGGATTGGTTTCGGTGAGTTTCGGTTCGCTTTGGTGGCTTCCGAGTTGAGCTTTATGAGCCGTGTGGGTTTTTCTCTCGTACTAGTTATGGAACCCTACGGTGAGTGTGTTTGTTAGTTCTTGAACTCGTGGATACTACAGCGACGATGTACTCTTCGAGCCGGTCGTTTCGACTATTTTTGCATATTTTTCTGAATTTGTGCATTTTCGGCGCATTTTCAGAATTTTCGGGAATTAGGAAAATTTCTTAATTTCTTTTCTTTTTCTTTCCTTTTCCTCTCTCCTCCTTCTCATTCGCACGTTCACCTCTCTCTCTCCCGTTCTCTCTCATTCTCCCGCCTTCTCGCCTCCGGCTGCAGACGGAGGGGTGCAGGGGCGTGCTGGTAACGACGAGATGCTGCTGAGGTGCGCGATAGTGCGAGGATCGAGATGGATTTGGCGCGATCTCGAACGGTGGATTCAAAGCCGACGGTTCGGTTCGCGGCATGGTTTTCGACGCGGTTTAGTCCCTTCAGGGAACGATTTCTTCGGTGGAGGTAGGGTGACGGTTCCTCACTTCTTCCTCTCCGTTTTCCCTGCCATTGCATGTCGTTCAGTAAGGAAACGGCCGAGTTTGGGCTTGTTTAGTCTAAACCATGATTTTTGAAGTTTTTAGGGTTCGCCAAAAAATGGCAACCATTTGTAGCTCGGTTAGTGTTGAACTGACCGTTGGGATGTTAGGATCCCATCCATGCTTGTTTTGTGTTGATCGGTGGTCATTTGAGGCCGGTAGGAGCCCGGGAACCTCGTTGACCCATTTAGGGTTGATTCGTTGGAATCGCCCGGATCTTGCATTTTGATGCTTGCATGTGGGCTTTTCAGCCTCCTTATGTTGTTTTTCGTCGATTGGGTTGGTTTCCCCTGCACTTCGGCGTGAATGGGGCGTGGAACGGGCCGATTTGGCCATTCCTCTATTTTCCCACCGTAGCTGATGTGGCGGTCGTTCCAGGGACCGTCATTTGCTTTGACGGCCCCACGACTGACCGTTACATTGCCTGGGTTGATTGAGTTCTTCGGGGTTTTGAGAGAGTGACGGCCCAGGGCTGGCGCGTCACATTTCTCTGACGCGTCCCGTGAGGCGCGTTATATCTCTTTTGTCGTTTATTGCTTGGGTTAAGTCGGTTCCTCTAACGCGCTTGACCCAGCGCGTTAGATGGATGTAGCGCGCTCTGTTCTGGCCGTTACATTCTATTTGACCGACATTGACCATTTGAGGCAGTGCCTCTGGCGGTGGTTCCCCCGTGCGTTAGGTGTTTGTAACGCGCCTGCCCCAGGCCGTTACATGCTGTGTTGGGTGAGTTGGGTTGCTGCGCCGTTGGATATAACGGTGGGGCCCCTCTACGTCAGGCATTTGTAACGCGCCCTATGCTGGTCGTTACATGCCTCTCAGCTAGCTTTGGTTGTGGGTGTGTTGGCCCTGACGCGCCTGGTCTTGTGCGTCAGGTGGCTATAACGCGCTCGCTCCCATGCGTCAGTTCGTTGTAACGCGCCTCATCTAGCGCGTTACATGCTTCGTGTGTTTTATGTTTGAGGGTTGTTGGCCCTGACGGCCTCGGTCGGGCACGTCAGGCTGGTGTAATGCGCCAGGTGCTGGCCGTTACGTGCCTTTGCATTTCTAGAAGTTGGTTAGGGCGGTGTGCGTGACGGCTTCTCTCCCAACCATCGCGTGGAGTGTAACGGCCTAGACTTAGACCGTCAGGTTCATGAAACGGTCTAAGGGTGGTGCGTTACATGCCTTGTGCTTCGATTTCCGTTCTTTCGGTTTCTGATTGTCTTGGCTTGGCCTTGTGGTCTGCCCGTTGTCCCGTGGATGTCTTCTGACGTCCTATGAGGGCTAGGACTACGTTGTAAGGTGGCCAGGAGTCTTCTTGCTTGAGGTAGGATTCTCTTTCCTACTTTTCGAGCATTGTTGTTAGGTTCTAGTCAACCCGGTCTGACCCAGGGGTTGACGTTTGATGTGGCGACCCGGATTCCAGATACCCGGTATACCCGGTAGGACTACCGGATACACGTGGTACCGCATGGGACCCGCGAGGCCTCCCAAGCGCGGGAAAGCACCAAAGGGAAAAAGGACTATCGTGTAGTACATTGAACTGACAGATATAACAGCAAGCAATTAAATTTCATTAGAACTGTTTGCTAAAGTAGCAGAAATAAAATTACATTTTCATTAAAAATTCAAAATTTACAATTATATGTTAGCGCAGCAAGAGTGATATAGAGGGGGGGGGATGAATAGATCACTCCCAATTTGTAGAAACTTAAGCAGAATATATTTTCTACTGCTAACGCACCTCCTTAAACCGTACACAGAGGGATGTAAATGAGAATGAAGAGCGAATCACATGGAAGCAAAGAGCCGAGCAGATGAAGACCGTAGAGAACAATAGCAAACCACAGAGGAGGCACTCGGTTTTTTAGGTGGTTCGATTGCAGTCCGCAATCTACATCCACCCCTCACTCCAACTAGAGTGAGGATTGCACTAGACGATGCTAGATCAATGCAGACTCAGTCTGCGAACAACGTGCTGCCACACAGCTTGAACACCAAGGGAAACAAATCCCTCAATCAAGTTCTGCCACCCACAGAACCTGAAACCTGTTCTAGCTCCCAGCTAGAACACAACCGGAGAATCCTCTCCCTTCCTCCACACACCGGAGGGAAACTGTTAATGACAGCCAGTCACTAACACCACCAGAGATCATCGATCTCTCTTCCTCTGCAACACAGAGGGAAACTAGAGTAATACTCCCTTCCTCCACACACCGGAGGGACAACAATTCAGATCAGAATAGAAGGATGAAAAATAAACGAAAGCAAAGTGGAAAACGAAAAACAATGAGAAGGAATCGGTTCTAAAACCCAATACAAATGTATCTTCAAATGAAGTAATTATCAATCAGCACACACTCTCTCTCTCTCTCTCGACCAAACTCCTCTCAGATATTGAACTCTCTGCTCTTTTCCTTTCTCTTTCTTTCTCTCTGCACTTTTCTTTCCTTTTCTAGATCGAAGGACGTATATATTCTCCAGGCTTCTTCTTCGATCAACCTTCATCTTAAGACGAAGGCTCCATTTTATACCTGGAGCAGCAGCAGGGCGCGTGTGGCTTCCACAGTTCCCGCCCTAAGAGTTCGGACTACGTGGCAGCATCCAGCAGGCTGTCAGACCACGTGTCCTCATCTGGGCATTTTCCTTATCCTCGGATCACGTGCCCAGCACCAGTACGCTCAGTAACTGGAGGTGGATGGCGTCAACTCACTTGCTCCAAAGAGTTGACGCAGTCATCAGAAATCTTCAAACTTCTTAACCGCTGCATCGACTCCATCAGCCTATTGCGTTGACGCAACGGTATCGGCAGTCCAGTGTTCAAGTCTTCAACAGATAGGCGAGCTGTGTCGACGTTATCAGCATATTGCGTTGACGTATTGAAGGCATCCAGAGATAAGTCGTCCCTTTCTTGGACTGCTACGTCGACGCTGCCAGTTGGTGGCGTTGACGCATGAACGTGTACATTTCTATACTGGCATCTCTTAAGTCGCTGCGTCGACGCTGCTTGTTGATGGTGTTGACGCAGTGGAAGATTTCGTGAAGGCTTCATCGCTTGTAAGAGTCTCTGTTTCTTTAACTGCTACGTCGACGCTGCTTGCTTGTGGCGTTGACGCAATAGAAGACGACGTGAAAGCTTCGTCTACTGATGCGTGGACGCTTTAAGCTTCAGGCGTCGACCCTGCTCCCTTCAGCAACAAGAAAGAAGTGTATAGACTTAGTGTTAACGTTGAGCTCAATGTATAGACTCAATCAAATGAGGAGTTTCCAGTGTATGGACTTGCAATTCAAACAACAATGAATAGACTTTAGAGAAATGAAGTCTAGTGTATAGACTTAGTGTTAACGTTGAGCTCAATGTACAGACTCAATCAAATGAGGAGTTTCCAGTGTATGGACTTGCAATTCAAACAACAATGAATAGACTTTAGAGAAATGAAGTCTAGTGTATAGACATGGAGAGCTGTTCAATGTGTTGGGTTGGCGTTGTATAGACTTGGCTTTGAGCACTTGGGCTGAAGGTAATGTGTAGACTATGCGATGTATAGACTTTGCCCAAGGAGCCGAATGTATAGACTTCGCCACAGTCTAATGAACATACTTTGCAGAAGAGAACGAGCCAAGGTGTAGACTTCAAAAGAAGCAGTCCGATGTACAGACTTCAAGGAGTCTTGACAACGAACGCTGTTCAGACTTTGCAAACACGAGACGATGTATAGACATTAAGCTTGACACTCCAATGTATAGAGTTGAGGATTGGAAGGATGTATAGGGTTGAGCTGAACTGATTTTTGCAAAGTGCAGACTTAGTTGGTCGGGCAGTGTACAGACTTGGAATTCTAATGCCAGTGTGTAGACTTCAGTTAGAAGGTGCCCGATGTACAGACTTGAAGGAGTTATGCCAAAGAACAGATGAGTCGACGCATCAGCAAGGTTGGGTCGACCCACTGCTGTCAAAACCAGCTAAGTAAAGTGTAGATAAAATCATAATAGCATGCTTATCTGACACCCAAATAAACTGTACTTACTCACATGATGAAACAACATTAATCTAAACATAGAGGATTGATTTATAGTGTGAGACATCATCAAAACCATCATCAAAACCATAGGGATTCAACAATCTCCCCCTTTTTGATGATGACAACACTGTGAATCAAGCAATATCATACATCTGCAATAAGCAAAATACATTCAAGGCATGCTCATTTAGATGAATTAAACGTTCCCTGCAACACACTCTCATCCTCATCTCCCCCACAACTTATAACCAACTCCAAACAAGTCCAATACTCACTCATATTGCAAGCTCCTTGTCCAATACTCACTCATATTGCAAGCTCCTCTCCCCCTTTGACATCAGCAAAAAGAACTGCAGAATGTATGACAGTGCTGGAAACATGAGGACTGAGGGCAGTAACTTCTTAGTGCAGAAAGTCACGAGTAGGTCTTAAGAGAATAAGTGAGTTTCTAATCTCAAGAGAGGATTCTTGAGACTTTAGTACACAGTAAAGAAGTGGAATGATGGACAAGTTTATCAGCATACATAGTGGATGATTTAGAGCAGGAGTTCACAAGTATGGCCAGATATAGCTGATCATTCAACTATTCCACAAGACAGCAAGAGACTAAATCAGAGAGGTGTTCTCAAGGTATTGAAGACAAGCAATCCATTAGTTGCATAACAACAAGGAATTTTTGTTGGAGATGATTTTCAAGAAGATCAATGAGTAAGTTGGTAGTTCACTTCCTTTGACATTAGGGAGACACCTTGATTAGAGGTCTGAATCCCTAATTACTCAGAGTGAGTACCTCATTACTTCCTTCTTTTTTTATTTATTAAGGAACAGAGTTAGTAACTATGGCTTTTGACATGAGGAAACACCTTGATTAGAGGCCAGAGTCCCCAGCTACTCACCAGCAAGCCACCATTGCTCTGTCATGACTTTTCATTCATTTTAAGCATTTGACACCTCATGACTTGGGAGAACTATTCATTTCATTGATGAAGCTCCCAGTTTCTCAGTGATCAAAACAGAACATGTTTGTTCAGTTAAGCCCTTGAGTTAAAAAGATAGAATGATTGAAGACAATACAAAAAAGAACTTTTCTTGAATTGAGTCTTGAAGTCTAGATTTCAAGTTGATTGGGCCAGATATCAAGACATACAAGTTTTTGGCTTGAACCATAATCAATGACAATGTAGGAAGATATACTTTATGTAATTAGTCCAGATCTCTGAGAGAGTACCAAAGGAAAGATTCTAACTTGGAGATTAGAGTCACTAACTTATAGACTTAAGAGATAAGTGACACTCTACTTTCTGAGAGAACCACACTAAATCAGTCATGCAAGACCAGCAAAGGTACACATCTGGACAGCCCTTTTGAATCTGTCAAAGAACTTCTCTTCTCACATCACAACTCAGCTCCCCCTAAGACATAGCATTCCTCAATGAAATATTCCAGCAAAATCTCAAGGCTTCCCCTTTATTTAGAGCATTCCTGACAGCTAACCAGTAAGCATTCTGAACTCCCCCTTAAACCAGCATGCAAGAAGGCTAAACATCAGACAAATACAACTCCCCCTCACAACAAGAACATGCTTCATAATTAAGACAATTTGTATAAGCCTAATTCTCTTCTCAATGTGGAAAATTTTTCATTATCCAGAGGTTTTGTGAATATGTCAGCAATCTGATTATCTGTGCCTACATGAATCAGTTCAAAATTATTCTTAGACACCTCATCTCTTATAAAATGATGTCTTATCTCTATGTGTTTGGTTCGTGAATGCAAAATAGGATTTTTAGCAAGATTGATGGCACTAGTATTATCACAGTAAATAGGTGTGCACCCCAGGTCTACTTGGTAGTCCTGAAGCTGGTGTTTAATCCATATGACTTGTGTTCCACAACTCCCTGCAGCCACATATTCAGCTTCTGCAGTGGAGAGGGCCACAGAATGTTGTTTCTTGGAGCCCCAAGACACTAAACACCCACCCAATAATTCACAATGGCCACTTGTGCTTTTCCTGTCTAGTTTACAGCCTGCATAGTCAGCATCTGTGTATGCTACTAGGTTAAGTGTGTGAGATGCAGGAAACCATAAACCAAGAGAGTGACTAGCTGACAAATATCTGAAGATTCTTTTAACTGCAGCAAAGTGAAGTTCAGTGGGTCTAGACTAATACCTTGCACACATTCCTACGCTGAATTGTATATCAGGTCTAGAGGCTATCAAGTAAAGAAGTGATCCAATCATACCTCTATAAAGTTTGGCATTTACTTCTTTACCTGTCTCATCTGCATCCAATGATGTATTGGTGCCCATGGGTGTAGTAATGTGCTTTAAATTTTCCATGCCAAACCTTTTGAATAGTTCCATTGTGTATTTGGTTTGGTTGATGAAGCACCCATCTTCTAGCTGCTGTACCTGCAATCCAAGAAAATATTTTAGTTCTCCAACCAAGCTCATTCCAAATTCAGCAGACATCATGGTAGAAAATTCATCCCATAGTTCATGCCTAGTTGATCCAAATACAATGTCATCTACATATACCTGAACTATGATGAGATCTTTATTCATGCCCTTGGTAAATAAAGTCTGATCAACTTTACCTCTTTTGTAGCTCTTGCTGATCAAAAATTCAGACAATCTTTCATACCAAGCTCTTGGAGCCTGCTTTAGACCATACAAGGCTTTGTTTAACCTGAAAACTTGGTTAGGTTGAGGAGAAAATTGAAATCCAGGAGGTTGTTCAACGAACACTTCTTCTTTAATAACTCCATTTAAAAAAGCACTTTTAACATCCATTTGTTGGAGTTTAATGTTCTTTGAGCATGCAAAGGCAAGCAACAATCTTATAGCTTCCATCCTAGCAACTGGTGTATAGGATTCATCAAAGTCTACACCGAATTCCTGACAGTAGCCTTTGGCTACTAGTCTGGCCTTATTTCTCGAGATGATTCCATCTTCATTCATCTTATTTTTGAACACCCACTTGGTTCCTATAATATTTATACCATCTGGTCTTGGGACAAGCTCCCAGACATTATTCCTTTCAAACTGACCTAATTCCTCACTCATAGCATTGACCCAAGCTTGATCAGCTAAGGCCTCTTCTACTGTTTTGGGTTCAATTTGTGAGACCAAAGCAATTAAGTCATCATTATTCACATTTCTAAAATGAGACCTAGTCCGAAGAGGTTCTTTAGGGTTGCCTATGACATTATCTAAAGGATGGTCTTTAAGGAATCTAATATTTGTTGAAGACTCACCTGTTTCTCTTGGACCTTCCTGATTTGGGGAATTTGTTTCTCCATTCTGCTGAGTCTTCTCTTCTTCTTGTTGGTTTTCTAGAAAATCTCCACCATGATTGGAGTCCCTGTCAAGATTTTCAACATTAGAAACATCTTTCTTTTCACTAAAAAGAATGTGTGGAGATTCTTCCACTTTCTGATCTGATACGTTAAATACCCTATATGCCCTTGACACTTCAGAGTAACCCAAGAATATTCCAGGTGAACTCTTGGCTTCAAACTTGTCTAAATCTTTCTTATCATTGTTATGAATAAAACATTTTGCTCCAAAAATTCTGAAATGAAACAAGTTTGGTTTCTTACCTTTTAGAAGCTCATAGGGTGTTTTCTTGTGTATGGGTCTTACCATGGCCCTGTTGATTATGTAGGTTGCTGTATTGGCCGCTTCTGCCCAAAACCTTCTAGGTAATTTGCTTTCAATCAACATGGTTCGGGCCATCTCCACCACTGTTCTATTTCTTCTCTCCACAATCCCATTTTGTTCAGGTGTCCTGGGAGAAGAAAACCTGTGAGTTAGTCCTTCTTTGTCACAAAGTTCAGTAAGCATGGAGTTTTCAAACTCACCTCCATGGTCAGATTGAATAGAACTAACCTTGTACTTCCCTTCTTGTTTGACCTTATTGAAAAACAGATTAAACTTTTGAAATGCATCACTCTTATTTGCTAAGAAAAATATCCATGAATATCTGGAGAAGTCATCTATGATGACATAGCCAAACCTGTTTCCATTAAGACTCTGAGTTCTAGTTGGATCGAAAAGGTCCATATGAAGAAGTTCCATTGGTCTAGAAGACAATGGCTCAGATCTCAATTTAAAGGAATTTCTGGTCTGTTTGCCTAGAGCACAGGCATCACATGCTTTTGATATTGAGTTGAATTTAATTCTAGGCATGCCTCTAACTAAATCATGCTTGACCAATTTATTTAAAGTTGAAAAGCTAGCATGACCTAGACGTCTATGCCATTCAAAGGCATCATTTTCAGAATTGGCAGATAAGCAAATAGTAGATTCAGAATTCTCATCTAAGTCTACAATGTAGACATTATTAATCCTGTTGGCTACAAATTTAACCATGTCAGAATTTGTTTCAAGGATTTTACATGAGCTATCATCAAATACAACCCTGTGACCCCTGTCACATAATTGGCTAATGCTAATCAGGTTGTGTTGTAGCCCTTCCACAAGTAATACTTTTTCAATGGAATTTGTGGAAGACTTACCTACTGTGCCAACTCCAATTATTTTACCTTTGTTCTTTCCTCCAAACTTGACCAGACCTCCTGGCTTCATCTCTATCTTGCTGAACTTGGATCGGTCTCCTGTCATATGCCTGGAGCAGCCACTGTCGAGGTACCACTTGTTGTCTTCAGTTGCCAGGCCGACCTACACAAGTATATCAAGCATAGTGATTTGGAACCCAAGATGAATTGGGTCCAAGGACATTGTTTAAATCTTTGATCAAGTGTTTAGGTATCCAGATTTGTTTCAGCATGGTTTTCTCTGGCACCTTCCTTTCTGGTTTATTAAAGTTCAATCCAGCTGAACTGGAGAAGTGAGTTCTATTCCTTTCATTGGTCTTCCTATTCCTAGGAAATTTCCTGTAGGCTTGTTGATTGGCATATCTTTGACCATGAAAGTTATTCCTCCAGTAGGTCTTATTTAGACCCATCTGATTGTTATAATTCCAGCTCTTATTCTGATTTGTTTTCTTGGTCCAGCTACCATTTGTGTTCTGGTGAATGGACTTAATGTTATTCTTCATAAAGTTCATTCCAATCTTAAATGGTTGTCCAGTACTGATTTTTGTGTTTTCTTTAGGACTTTGAGTTTCCTTAGAGCTGTTTGAGCTGGATGGTGTGTCCAGCTTTTCTTTTCCCTTCTCTAGATAGAAGGTGATGGTCTTGAATTGTAAGGGTCTCTTGTTGGTTGGGTCATAGCCTAGACCTTCCTTATTGAAATTGACCCTAGTCCCTAGTATAGCTTCTAGGCTAGTCTTTCCTTAGACAAACTTTTCTAAGATTTTCTGTTTGTCTTCCAGCTCCTTTTGAAGAGACTCAGAATTGTTTAGGAGTTCAACATTTACTTTCTTCACAGCTTCATATTTCTCTGAATTCACTCTAATTTCATTCATGCTTTCTTCAATTTTAGTTTTGAATTCATTGAGTTGTTTTTGACTTTCTTGAATTTCTCCCTTAAGCTTATCATTCTCTTTCCTTAGTGAGGTCATTTCTTCTAGTTGTTCTTTTAGCTTTTCATTTTACTCACAGACCAGAGTTTGTTCTTCAATATTTGTGTTAAATTTTCTTTTCAGAACTCTGTGCTCTTTGTTAAGAGAATTAAATTTATCTAACAAATCACCATAAGCATCCTCCCAGTCATCAATTGAGAAATTTTCAAAAACGTTTATTACCTCCTCTTCACTGTTTGCCATAAGGCAAATTCCATCTTCATATTCTTCTGAGGAAGCATCTTCGGGATCTTCTTCTTCCTCGCTCCATGTGCAGACCATCGCCTGTGGCTTCTTCTTCTTCTGCACCTTTATGTTTTTCTTCTGAAGATAAGGACCCTTCTTCTAGAGGTCTGGGCATTCGCCTCTCTTGTGTCCCTGTTTGTTACAATTAAAACAAGTCAGTTTCTTAGGATTTCTATCCCTGTAACTGGTAAATTCAGCATTCTTGTTAAAGGGTTGTGGCTTCTTCTTCCTAAAGGTCTTTCCCTTTTTCTTCAAAATTTTTTTGAACTGTCTAGTGAGCATTGCCTGCTCCTCCTGGTCGAGATTTGATAAACTTTCAAGCTCGGACTCAGACTCGGGGCTACTGATGCTGCTCCCACTGTTACTACCCTTGTTGCGGGAAGCTCTTAGAGCTACATTTTTACCCTTCCTCTCACTTCCTTCTCCACCTCCTTGGAAATTCATCTCATAGGTCATCAGGGATCCTATGAGTTCATTCACAGTTAAGACAGTCAAATCTTTTGACTCCTCAATCACAGTGGCCTTAGTGTGCCATGCCGGGGATAAAGATCTAAGGATTTTCCTGACTATATCTGCCTCAGCAAGATCCTTCCCTAGCCCTTTAAGAGTGTTAGTGATCAAGGATAACCTGGCATACATTTCGGTTATATTCTCATCTGCATTCATCTTAAACATTTCATACTTAGAAGTGTAGAGGTTTACCTTCGAGGCTTTCACTTGAGCTGTACCTTCATAGATCAATTGCAGCTCATCCCACATTCGCTTGGCAGTTCTGTATGCAGATATATGAGCATATTCCTCTGGATGAACAGCACACTGGATTATGTTCAGCGCCGTCCAGTTGAGTGACGAGAGCTTCACATGATCATCTGTCCAAGCATCCTCGTTTGGTGGCAGCTCATATGGCCCCACCGTGATTACTCTCCACAATTTATGACTCTGAGCTCTGATGAACACTTCCATCCTGTTCTTCCAAAACAGATAGTTACTACCATCAAAATAAGGAGGGCGACTAATGGATTGACCTTCGGCCATGAAGGTTCTAGGACCACCACCATTTCCTTGACCGTTCATCCACATGGCGTAAACCTGCCCTGATACCAAATGTTAGCGCAGCAAGAGTGATATAGAGGGGGGGGGATGAATAGATCACTCCCAATTTGTAGAAACTTAAGCGAAATATATTTTCTACTGCTAACGCACCTCCTTAAACCGTACACAGAGGGATGTAAATGAGAATGAAGAGCGAATCACATGGAAGCAAAGAGCCGAGCAGATGAAGACCGTAGAGAACAATAGCAAACCACAGAGGAGGCACTCGGTTTTTTAGGTGGTTCGATTGCAGTCCGCAATCTACATCCACCCCTCACTCCAACTAGAGTGAGGATTGCACTAGACGATGCTAGATCAATGCAGACTCAGTCTGCGAACAACGTGCTGCCACACAGCTTGAACACCAAGGGAAACAAATCCCTCAATCAAGTTCTGCCACCCACAGAACCTGAAACCTGTTCTAGCTCCCAGCTAGAACACAACCGGAGAATCCTCTCCCTTCCTCCACACACCGGAGGGAAACTGTTAATGACAGCCAGTCACTAACACCACCAGAGATCACCGATCTCTCTTCCTCTGCAACACAGAGGGAAACTAGAGTAATACTCCCTTCCTCCACACACCGGAGGGACAACAATTCAGATCAGAATAGAAGGATGAAAAATAAACGAAAGCAAAGTGGAAAACGAAAAACAATGAGAAGGAATCGGTTCTAAAACCCAATACAAATGTATCTTCAAATGAAGTAATTTATCAATCAGCACACACACTCTCTCTCTCTCTCTCGACCAAACTCCTCTCAGATATTGAACTCTCTGCTCTTTTCCTTTCTCTTTCTTTCTCTCTGCACTTTTCTTTCCTTTTCTAGATCGAAGGACGTATATATTCTCCAGGCTTCTTCTTCGATCAACCTTCATCTTAAGACGAAGGCTCCATTTTATACCTGGAGCAGCAGCAGGGCGCGTGTGGCTTCCACAGTTCCCGCCCTAAGAGTTCGGACTACGTGGCAGCATCCAGCAGGCTGTCAGACCACGTGTCCTCATCTGGGCATTTTCCTTATCCTCGGATCACGTGCCCAGCACCAGTACGCTCAGCAACTGGAGGTGGATGGCGTCAACTCACTTGCTCCAAAGAGTTGACGCAGTCATCAGAAATCTTCAAACTTCTTAACTGCTGCATCGACTCCATCAGCCTATTGCGTTGACGCAACGGTATCGGCAGTCCAGTGTTCAAGTCTTCAACAGATAGGCAAGCTGCATCGACGTTATCAGCATATTGCGTTGACATATTGAAGGCATCCAGAGATAAGTCGTCCCTTTCTTGGACTGCTGCGTCGACGCTGCCAGTTGGTGGCGTTGACGCACGAACGTGTACATTTCTATACTGGCATCTCTTAAACCGCTGCGTCGACGCTGCTTGTTGATGGCGTTGACGCAGTGGAAGATTTCGTGAAGGCTTCATCGCTTGTAAGAGTCTCTGTTTCTTTAACTGCTGCGTCGACGCTGCTTGCTTGTGGCGTTGACGCAATAGAAGATGACGTGAAAGCTTCGTCTACTGATGCGTGGACGCTTTAAGCTTCAGGCGTCGACCCTGCTCCCTTCAGCAACAAGAAAGAAGTGTATAGACTTAGTGTTAACATTGAGCTCAATGTACAGACACAATCAAATGAGGAGTTTCCAGTGTATGGACTTGCAATTCAAACAACAATGAATAGACTTTAGAGAAATGAAGTCTAGTGTATAGACTTAGTGTTAACGTTGAGCTCAATGTACATACTCAATCAAATGAGGAGTTTCCAGTGTATGGACTTGCAATTCAAACAACAATGAATAGACTTTAGAGAAATGAAGTCTAGTGTATAGACATGGAGAGCTGTTCAATGTGTTGGGTTGGCGTTGTATAGACTTGGCTTTGAGCACTTGGGCTGAAGGCAATGTGCAGACTATGCGATGTATAGACTTTGCCCAAGGAGCCGAATGTATAGACTTCGCCACAGTCTAATGAACATACTTTGCAGAAGAGAACGAGCCAAGGTGTAGACTTCAAAAGAAGCAGTCCGATGTACAGACTTCAAGGAGTCTTGACAACGGACGCTGTTCAGACTTTGCAAACACGAGACGATGTATAGACATTAAGCTTGACACTCCAATGTATAGAGTTGAGGATTGGAAGGATGTATAGGGTTGAGCTGAACTGATTTTTGCAAAGTGCAGACTTAGTTGGTCGGGCAGTGTACAGACTTGGAATTCTAATGCCAGTGTGTAGACTTCAGTTAGAAGGTGCCCGATGTACAGACTTGAAGGAGTTATGCCAAAGAACAGATGAGTCGACGCATCAGCAAGGTTGGTTCGACCCACTACTATCAAAACCAGCTAAGCAAAGTGTAGATAAAATCATAATAGCATGCTTATCTGACACCCAAATAAACTGTACTTACTCACATGATGAAACAACATTAATCTAAACATAGAGGATTGATTTATAGTGTGAGACATCATCAAAACCATCATCAAAACCATAGGGATTCAACATTATACACCAGAGTCTAGTCCAAAGGAAAGACAACAAGTATAGTCTGACAGAAAAGAACGTACACAGAAGTCGGGGGAAGCCCGACACAGGTACAGCTGGCAGCTACAACAACGCGCTCCACCAGGAATAGCAGAGGCAAGCGGCGAATCCCACCTGAAAAGTAGGGGTGAGTCTCTAAACAGAAACTCAGTAGGGGTCACGCAGATCCCCACTGGAAAAACGCACAGTGCAACGGAAGCAACGGAAACAACGAGTTCAGTAAAGCAGGAAAAGCTACACTACCAAGCTGTAAACAGACAGGGTACAGCAGGAGTAGGGAACAGGCTAAGAGCAAGAGGAGCTCAACAACAAAGAAGAGCGAGGCCGTAAAACACGGGACAACGGCCACCGAGGAGAACTTGGCACCCTAAGCTATTCCAAGCGGCAACAGATGGTCGACCCCAAACTCACACAGTAGGGTAACCCAGTCCGTCGGCCAAAACAAAGGCGAAGGCAGGCGCCGACGCCGAAAACACAGATAAACATGACATGAAACGTCGTGCACACAGCCCCACGCATGACAAGAACATCATGAAAATGACAGAACACTGACCTCGAGTACAGCCACAAGCGGGCAACTCGAAAAGGTCACAGCGCGCAAGAAAATGCCGAGAGTCACCGCACCAAGTGATAGGAGCACCCTCCTCCCAAAAGAACAGCCAGATGCTTCCACTGATGTCTTACACTGCGCCACAAGTGTCATGTCACTCAAGGACAAGACACACCAAGAACCACATCCAAGGAACAACAGTTCCAAGGAAACAAGGTACCACAGCACGAAACTATAGCACCAACTGCGAGTGACTAGTCAGGGCCACGCCCGTCGGCGCAAGTCCCCAGTCCCTGACCACGTGTGCACACACCGACCTCTACCTACGTCAGGCCTATAGCTAGTATTCCCCTCAGTAGGATGCTACCGTTGGCCAGGGCCTACGGAACTAGCTTAAAAACCGTACGTACCAAACGCAGCAGGAAACACCCCTCCACCACTCCCGGTGGGTCGGCAAAAGCCTAGGGCTACAACTAGGGGAGGCTCACAAGGCACAGACTCCGAAACACAGGTGCTAAAGCACAGACAGTCTAAGAAAAGTCCTGTCTCGTGCACAGCAAAGCACCCAGGCAGTCGA
This sequence comes from Amorphophallus konjac, assembly GCA_022559845.1. Lineage (NCBI taxonomy): Eukaryota > Viridiplantae > Streptophyta > Magnoliopsida > Alismatales > Araceae > Amorphophallus > Amorphophallus konjac. Next base: position 190,179 of record JAHNEJ010001414.1, on the reverse strand, counting down.
ACAACCGCCAACAGACTCAGGACCAGGCAACTAGACCTACGACGTAACGATCCCTGAGTCGAACGACTCAAAGGCAAGATCATCACAAGCAGCGAAACAAGCCGCCAATCGGTCTAATCCTAAGCCAGCAAAACAACGCTCCGTAGAAAATGACACACGGAGACCTGAGGGAAACACCAAGAACCCTCAGCACACCTGGACACGTAAACCAAGGTAAGGCAACCCCTCGAGGCATCCAGAAAAAGTGTCTCGAGCCGTCACATCCTCTGAGACACACACACACACAAGGTCATATGTCAACCACTGGGTCACACCGGGTTGACCTGAACCCAACACAACGCTTGAACAGTAGGAAAGAGAGTCCTACCTCAAGCAAGAAGACTCCTGGCCACCTCACAACGTAGTCTTAGCCCTCATAGGACGTCGGAAGACATCCACGGGACAACGGGCAGACCACAAGGCCAAGCCAAGACAAGCAGAAACCAAAACACGGAAATCAAAGCACAGGGCAAGTAATGCACCACCCCTAGACTGCTACAAGCCTATGACGGTCTAGACCTGGGCCGTTACACCCAAACGACGGACAGACAATAGGCCATCGCACAAACACCACCCTAACCACTCTAAAACACAAACACATGAATCAAGGCCAAGTAACGCACAAGGCCAAGCGCGTTACAAGCAAGCAACGCGGCAGGGGAGACGCGCCAGAACCAAACGACGCACAGGGGCAGGCGCGTTACTCACAACGGCACAGCCACCCTCAACCCAGCACAAAACAACGAATAACGGCAAGGGGAAAGCGCGTTATACGACAACGACGCACAGGGGCACGGCCGTTACACCATCGAACAGCACAACACCCACAACCCTCAGCCAAACAGCATGTAACGGTCCAAGAAGGACGTGTTACACACAAAAGACGCATGGGGACAGGCGCGTTACAACCAACGGCACAGCCACCCACAGTCGACCAAAACACAATGCAACGACCAGGGGCCGACGCGTTACACTCAAAATAACGGATGGGAACCCATCCGTCGGGAGAACTGCCTCAATGGCCAAACGTCGGTCAAACGGACAATAACGGCCAAGGCAGGGCACGTTACTTCCACCTAACGCGCTGGGTCAAGCGCGTTAGACCAACTGACTCAACCCCAAAACAAGGCAACAACAAGCGAAGTAACACGTAGACCTATGCACATTATAGGGAAGCGACGCGCCACCCTAGGGCCGTCACTCACCCAGAAGCCAGAAAGCTTAAAAACCTCAGACGAAGTAGCGGTCAGTCGTAGGGCTGTTATAAACAAGTGACGGCCATTGGAATGACCGTTACATCGGTCACGGCGGGAAAACAGAGGAACTGCCAAACCGGCCTGTTCCACGGCCTATTCACGCCGAAACGCAGGGGAACCAAACCCAAATGATAATAAACAACACAAGAAGGCTAAAAAGCCCACCTGCAAGCTCAAAAACACAAGATCCGGGCAATTTCATCAAATCCACCCAAAGTGGGTCACCGAGGTTCCCGGGCTTCTACCGGCCTCAAATGATCACCAAACGACACGAAATCAACGTGGATGGGATCCTGACATCCCAGCGGTCAGTTAGAAGCTAACTACGCTGCAAACAGTCGCCGTTTACCAGCCGACCCTAAAAACCACAAAAATCACAGTTTAGGCAAACCAAGCCCAAACTCAACCGTTTCCTTACCGAACGACGTGCAATGGCAGGGAAAACGGAGAGAACGAAGTAAGGATCAGTCACCCTACCTCCACCGAAGAAACCGTGCCCCGAAGGGACTAAACCACGCCGAAAACCACTCGCGAACCGATTTAACCGGCTTTGAATCCACCATTCGGGATCGCGCCAGAATCGATCCGATCCTCGCCCCATCGCGCACCCGGCCAGCTCCATTACGTCCCCAACACACGCCCCTAGGCACCCCGTCTGCAGCCGGAGTCGAGGAGGTGAAACGAGAGAGAACGGAAGGGAGAGAGATGGCAACGGCGAATGAGAAGGAGGAGAGAGCAAAAGAAAAGAAATAGAAGAGAAATTAGGAAAATTTCCTAATTTTCAAAAATTCCGAAAATGCGTCGAAAATGCACAAATTCAGAAAAATACGTAAAAATAGCCGAAACGACCGGCTCGAAGAGTACATCATCGCTGTAGCATCCACGAGTTCGAGAATTGACAAACAAACTCACCGTAGGGTTCCGTAACTAGTACGTGAGAAAAACCCACACGGCTCGTCAAACTCAACTCGGAAGCCACAAAAGCGAACCGAGACTCAACGAAACTAATCCAAAACAAGATCCGAAAGATCCAGCAGAGATCCAACAAGACCTGCAAAAGATCCATCAAGATCCAGGGCATTACATGTGACCTAGTGTGTGCGTGTCTTGGCGGTTCTATCCAGTCCGAGACACTGGTTCTGGATGCCTCGAGGTATTGCCTTACCTCGGTTGGTGTGTCCAGGTGTGCTGAGGGTTGCTGGTGTTCCCTCAGGTCTCTGTGAGTTGTTTTCTGTGGAGCGTCATTTCTTGTGGCATAGGATTAGACCGATTGGTGGCTTGTTCCGTTGTCTGTGACGATCTTACCTTTGAGTCGTCTGACTCAAGGATCGTTGCGTTGTAGGTCTAGTTGCTTGGTCCTGAGTCTGTTGGCAGTGGTTGTACTGCCAGTGGTGCTTCGTAGTACGTGTGACAGGGTTTGTGGGTTGTCTGTACTTTAGCACTCGTGTTTTCGAGTCTTGTGCCTCGTGAGCCTCCATTTGTTGTTACCCTTCGGTCTCTTGAGTGCCGGCCAGCTTGCGGATAGCGGAGGGTTCCCGTACACGGTTTGTAAGCTAGTTCCGTGGGCTCCCAGCCAACGATAGCGTCCTGCCGAGGGAGAAAACTAGCTAGAGGACCTGGCTTAGGCTGGAGCCAGTGTGTGCATACGTTGTCAGGGACTGAGGACTTACGTCGACCGACGTGACCCTGACTAGTTACTTGTCGTGTTGTTGTTCTATTTCTGGTTCAGCATCTGTTGGTGCTGCCTCTCCTTGGACTCGGAGCGGTTGTTCCTTGGACTTGGTTTTGAGTACCTTGGCCTCCGCCGTTTTGGGCGTGTGTAGGTAGGTACTTATGGCACAGCGTAAGACGTCAGTGGACGCAGCTAGTTGTTTCTGTGAGGAGGTGCTTCCGTCACGTGACACGTGACTCTCGACGTTTCTTGCGCATTGTGACCTTTGTGAGTGGCCCTCTCGTGGCTGTACTCGAGGTCAGTGCCCTGTTGCGTGCGCGACGTTCTGGTTGTGCGTGGGGCTGTGTGCATGACGTTTTTGCTCGTGTTTGGTTGTCGTGTGTCTAGGTCTTCTCTAGACCTTTTTGTCTGCGTTGTTGGCTTTTGCCCTCTTCTTTGGTGTTGGTCGACGGACTGGTGTACCCTACTGTGTGAGTCTAGGGTTGACCGTCTGTTGCCTTTTGGAGTAGCTTAAAGTGTCGAGTTCTCCTCTGTGGCTGTGTTCCGTGTTTTACGGCCTCGCTCTTCTTTGTTGTTGAGCTCCCCTTGCTCGTTGCTTGTTCCCTACTCCTGCTATCCCAGTTCTATTTATAGCTTTGTAGTGTAACTTTTCCTGCTTTGCTGCACTTGCTATTTTACAGTTGCTTCCGTTGCACTATGCGTTTTCCAGTGGGGATCTGCGTGACCCCTACTGAGTTTCTGCTTAGAGACTCACCCCTACTTTTCAGGTGGGTTTTGCCTTTTGCTTACGCGTGGTTCCTGGAGTGTGCGTGCTCGTTGCGTGCCGTTGCTGCTAGCTGGTACCTGCTTCGGGCTTCTCCCGACCTTTTGGTACGTCTTTTTTTTCTGTCGACTGTATTATGCTAGACTAGTTGTCTTTAGCTTTGGACTTGACTCTGGGATATAATTGTTAATTTGAACAGTTAATTAAAAAGTAATTTTATTTCTGCTACTTTAGCAAACCTATCAAATGAAATTTAATTGCTTACTGTACTATCTCTGTGGCTTCAATGTACTCTACACGTGCCTTTTTCCCTTCGGAGCTTTCCCGCTCTTGGGAGGCCTCGCGGGTTTCATGCGGTATCACGCATATCCGGTAGTTCTACCGGGTATGCCGGGTATCCGGAATCTGGGTCACTGCAGAATGGTATCAGAGCAGTGTTCTGAGATGTTCGGAGTTCTTTTCTGAGCTATCAGAGCATTGTCGTTTGAAGTACATGGGAATCTGAGATATACAGTTTCCAGAGTCGTGAAGGTCCAGTACAGTCTTCAGATGGCTTCGGTTTGCGATTTTTTTTGTCGCTTTATTTTTTGTGTGTTGTCTTGTGCGTGCTGTTCTGGCACTGTACGAGATGGTCCTACTCTCGTCAGGAAGTGACGAGGTGTCTCTTTTTCATCGTTGCGTTTGTTTCGATCATGTTGTACTTGGCAGTGTTCGCCGGAAGGCTTGAATCTATAGTACGTTGTTCGAGGATTTTTTTGTAAGTTGTTCAGGTTACAGTTGACCTTTGGCCTTGGTTTGATGACCGTACACGTTCTTACGTTGTCTTGGTCGTCCTGGCTTGAGTCTGTTCAGCTCCTGATGTATTTCGCTTCTGTTGAAGTACTCGATTAGATTTCGTGTTGGAGAAGTTGCTCAGGCAAGCTAGGATTTTCCCTTCCTGGTGAACTTTTGTGGTTGAGCTTCTTGCTTCCTGTCCCTTCTGGTGGAATCTTTTTCGAGGTTTGCCTTGGGATTGCTGTCTTGGTGATGCCTTTGTCCTGTGTCTGCTTAAGTGTGGACAGCTTTGTTTTGAGCCTGAACTGCTCTCTGCCTTACGGTTGCTTGGCTTTGGACTCCATGATGGTGTTAAGAGCTGTTGTGTACCGTATTGTCGTGCCGTGTCCAGCGGCCGATGTATCGTGAAGGCTCATTTATTATTTTTAGGACGTGAAGGTAAGCTGAGATTGATGCTTTCCTTGTGCTTTGTGCTGAAGCTGGTGCTCTTCTCCTGTTTCACTTAGGCTCCTTGTGATCGGTTGTTCGCGGGATCGGTACTCGTGGCGTGTGATTTGCGATCCTTGTTGATTGTGAAGGTGCTGGTGTATGCTGAGGTGCGACTACCAAGGTTGTTCTGTTGCCTGTGCACGTTGTTGAGAGCGCAGTGGAATTGTGTGGGTTGGCTACCCACTGTTCGAGAGGTTTGTTCTTTCTCGATGTGACTTTGTCTTGGCTTCCTGTGCCTTGACTTTGTCCGTTGCCGTGCTGTGGTTGGTGTTTGTTTGGTGTTGGCATCGGCATTTTGCGAGTACTGGGGAATTTGTCGGCATTCCTACTGATTGAGTACCCTTCGCTCTGCATTTCTGTTCTTGGGTGTTGTGCTCTCGAGGCGTGTTGGTGGCCCTTGAGGTGCGTTCCCTGAGATTGTGATTTCTCGTTGTCATGGGTCTTTTCTTGGTAAGCAGTCTGATGTGTGACCCGTCTCTTGTGGTCGTGAGCTCAGCTGTTCCTGTGCCTTGATGTGACCCTACTTGCAGATGTGTTCCTTGGTTCTGTGTTTGGAACGGAACCGGAATTCTGCGAGTGTTGCTATTGTTGTTGTTTTGGCGTTATTTCTCTATGATTATGTGTCTCTGTCTTGGACCATTGTCTTGTCGGTCAGCTTTGCTGTACTCTTCTTCCTAGGAGTTAGCTTGTGACTCGATCAGACGTGATATCTGAATGAGGACTGACTTGATTGTGGTTGTGGTCCAGTGTTGTCGTTGGTGTCCTGTATGCCAGGTGTTCCCTGTCACCTTTGGCACTGGAGCCGATGATGTGGTCGAGCCGTCAGCTGTGAGGACTGTGTCTCCTTGTGTAAGCTGTCGCTTGCCGTGTCGTCGTTGTGTTTCTCGATCGGTTGTTTGTTGTTGTGGCAGTCGTGTCTCCTGTTTTATGAGACGTAAACGACGTTGCCCTGTTTCGGAGGTGTCGGACTTGTGTTCACTTGTGTCGTGCTCGATCCAGAGCATGTGCTCGTGATTGTGGTCTGACGGTGTTCCTCTGAATTATGTTTCTCGAGATTTGTGTTATTTTTGAGGTTGTGTTGTTGGGTTGTTCTTCCCTGTTTCTCCTTTGTTAGTCCTTAATTTCGAGGGTGAAATTTCTTAAAGGAGGGGAGGATGTAATGCCCTGGATCCTTGGTAGGTCTTGTTGGATCTTCATTGGATCTTTTGGATTGGTTTCGGTGAGTTTCGGTTCACTTTGGTGGCTTCCGAGTTGAGCTTTACGAGCCGTGTGGGTTTTTCTCTCGTACTAGTTACGGAACCCTACGGTGAGTGTGTTTGTTAGTTCTTGAACTCGTGGATACTACAGCGACGATGTACTCTTCGAGCTGGTCATTTCGACTATTTTTGCATATTTTTCTGAATTTGTGCATTTTCGGCGCATTTTCAGAATTTTCAGGAATTAGGAGAATTTCCTAATTTCTTTTCTTTTTCTTTCCTTTTCCTCTCTCCTCCTTCTCATTCGCACGTTCGCCTCTCTCTCTATCCCGTTCTCTCTCGTTCTCCCGCCTTCTCGCCTCCGGCTGCAGACGGAGGGGTGCAGGGGTGTGCTGGTGACGACGAGATGCTACTGAGGTGCGCGATAGTGCGAGGATCGAGATGGATTAGGCGAGATCCCGAACGGTGGATTCAAAGCTGACGGTTCGGTTCACGACGCGGTTTTCGGCGCGGTTTAGTCCCTTCGGGGCACGGTTTCTTCGGTGGAGGTAGGGTGACGGTTCCTCACTTCTTCCTCTCCATTTTCCCTGCCATTGCACGTCGTTCGGCAAGGAAACGGCCGAGTTTGGGCTTATTTAGTCTAAACCATGATTTTCGGAGTTTTTAGGGTTCGCCGAAAAACGACAACCATTTGCAGCTCGGTTAGTGTTGAACTGACCGTTGGGATGTTAGGATCCCATCCATGCTTGTTTTGTGTTGATCGGTGGTCATTCGAGACCGGTAGGAGCCCGGGAACCTCGTTGACCCATTTAGGGTTGATTCGTTGGAATCGCCCGGATCTTGCGTTTTGATGCTTGCATGTGGGCTTTTCAGCCACCTTATGTTGTTTTTCGTCGATTGGGTTGGTTTCCCCTGCGCTTCGGCGTGAATGGGGCGTGGAACGGGCCGATTTGGCCATTCCTCTATTTTCCCACCGTAGCTGATGTGGCGGTCGTTCCATGGACCGTCATTTGCTCGGACGGCCCTACGACTGACCGTTACATTGCCTGGGTTTATTGAGTTCTTCGGGGTTTTGAGAGAGTGACGGCCCAGGGCTGGCACGTCACATTTCTCTGACGTGTCCCGTGAGGCGCGTTATATCTCTTTTGTCGTTTATTGCTTGGGTTAAGTCGGTTCATCTAACGCACTTGACCCAACGCGTTAGATGGATGTAACGTGCCATGTTTTGTAGACACGCCAAAATTGACGCTTTGTTGATCAAATCTCATGTCACTATGTTAACGCCCCAAGTGAACTTCAATATTTCTATAATATAAAGTTTTTCTATTTTTGTGTGTTTTTGTGATTTATTCTTGGGTTTCTGGAATTCACGACTTGAAGAGGGGCATTTTTTTCAAATAGCGACCTAATCTGGGGTGTGTTCTTAAGAAAGGACGACCACAGAGAAGGGCGTCAATTCCTGGTATTTTACGGGTCCCACCCCGATTGAAATCAATGATTAACGTCCTTCCATAGGGCGTGTTTTTGTTTAACGCCTTTACTTCAGGCGTCTCTTTGTAATTTTCAAATAAAGAAGGTTTTTATTACCAAAATTGAATCCAGGAAGTGACGCCTTAATCCTGGTCGTGTTTTGAATTAACGCCCTTGAGCAGGTCGTCAATTCTTAATTGACGCCCTTTGGTAGGTCGTGTCTCACCCTTTCGTGTCCTGCTTAAACTCGTCTTTCCTGAAGAGTTCCATGCCTTTCTTGGTCACCTTGCTCGATCTAGGAACTAGAGTCCTTACCGTTAACGACCACTGCCTATTCTTATCTTCCCAAATCTGTGTCTATCTGTTATCGAAACCCTATAAAAGAGTCCCCTGGTTGATCTCGCGCGAGGTTAGAAGCAGAGCTGTTGTTGTCACAGAGGTTAACAGGTGTTGGCGATTGAGATTGAGAGATTGATTTCTCTTCTGCTTCCTCCTGCTGCCGCATCCGAAACAAAGTGTCTTCCCTCTACTGTTTACAGGAACATCAGGGATTTTTTCTTCTTCTCTTCATTGTTATCTGTTCATCTCATCATCGTATAGCCTTTTTCTTGCATTAGTTTTCATTGCATCTCTTCTCCTTTCCCTAATTCTCTAGGGGTTTTAAAAACAAACGAAAGGTGCACACTTTATGCTCTTCTTTCATCACCATCTTTCATCTTGGGATTGATACTACACTCACATTTGGCTGATCTCTTTCTTTTACTTGTTTGTTCTTTGTTTAAGGGTAATCAAAAAGAGGAAGACCCCCTTCATCGGTCGGCCGATAGAAGGTGGAGGAAGGAACTCACATCCATCCCGCATCCTATTATCACCAGGTATTCGCGATCATCTTTTCTTCTTATTGAGGTAACCCCTCTGGCGATCACTCTCCTTAGTAGCACCACGTGCTCTTTTACTCCCTTTTTCATTATTCTTCTTATGCCTCTATATATATTTTTTGTCTTAAAAAGTGGATTATTTTCCATGATTCACAAATTGGCGATCACGGTGGGACTTCCACTGTTTTTCTTTTGATTACCATCTCCTTTTGGCACCCACATGTGCCCTTTCCTATTGGCACCCACGTGTGCCCTTTCCCCTTTGGCACCCACGCGTGCCCTTTCCCTTTGGTACCCACGGTACCCCTCCTTTGTGCCCCACGGGCACCCTCCACTGTGCACACTGCACACTCCCCGGGATCAGCCAGCTTGTGATTAATCTATTGCTGTTTTTTTTGAATTAACGCCTTTCACAAAGGTGCCTTTTTATTTAACGCCTTCATCCAGGGCGTCTTTTTTATGTTTAACGTCTTCCACGAAGGCGTCTTTCATCATATCTGCTGCTTCTGTGAATTTGCGCCCTCTCCTTGGGCGTCTTTTTATTTGGCAGCGCCTTGCACCAAGGCGCATTTTTCTTCGATCGTGCGCACCACTTATATTTGACGCCCTCTGTCAGAGGCGTCTTTATCATATTTAGCGCCCCACATCAAGGCGCGTTTTTGCATTGTCTGAGAGCCTCTCCCAGTGATTCACGACAGCTACCCTGTCGTCTCTTTTGTTGGTAGCGACTGCCGCTACGTCGCCTCTTTCCTGTGTGTTTACAGAGCTTTGCTGTTTCTGTCTATTCATGCTGGATTCATACTTACATTGATTATTTGATTATATTGCTGTGATTGGCTTATCTTATACTGCATTTTGTGGCATTTGGTTGAGAGACCTCCTCTCTCTACACTAGGATTCCACACACCTTTCTTGGAATCGCGACAACACTCCATTGAGCATTCCGTCTCTTTGGACCGAAAATCCCTTTTCCAAGACCTCCGTAAGTCCCCGCACCCGTGGATTCCCTCACGGACGCTGGGCTGGTTGTACCTTTGAAGTACCCAGAGTTTAGAGAACCTATCGTTGGAGAAAAGAGAGAGAACCTAGTTAACCCGGAGACTACACTTGGATCCAAACTAGGTTTCACTTTGCAAAGAGGAGTGAATTATTTTGCAATTTAACTCACTCTAATCTCAAACATAACACTAAAATCTTGCGTTCATCTCAACTTGATTGCATAAACTTGGTTGGGTTGATTTGCTTAAGCTTGTTTCGATTGGGTGATTGATTGTGTGATAATTCCTTCATAAAGCTTTCTCTCTTTTTAAGCATGCAACTCCGTTCAGGTAAGATTATCAACATGGCAAGCTACGGATATTCCTATGATGATGTGGAGGAGAACGTTTTTGGTCAATCATATGAGGTTCCCCAAGATTCTATCTATCATGAAGGGAATTACCCTCCTCCTCATTCTCATTATCCTCAAGTTCATGTGGTTGATACCACTACTCAAGAGGTTGTGCCCTCTTCTTAGGCTTTACCCTCCAACACTTCGGGGAACCCCTCCCCATCTTTCAATGTTACTGATTTGATAAATGCTCTATCTCAATTAGATGACTCCCAGCGGCCGGCAGTTCAGGCCTCTTTGAAAGGGAAGTCTGTTCCTTCTTCATCCTCCAATCCCCCTCCGGCCGAGAGTGGCCATCACCTCACTAATGACCAGGCGGTCTTGCACAAACCCCCCTCTTGTCCACCAACGCCTGGTGCGGCCATGCCGGCCCAACAGGCAAGCTACTCAGCGGTTAGGCCTCAGTTTCTCCAACCTCCCCGAATTCTACGGACGCCTATACCGAATTCTTTCATTCAAAATCTGGCCCCGGTCGAGTCCGACACCAATGTTCTACTGCTCCAAAAGTTGGCCAGCATGGAAGAGCAACTTAAGAAAGTTACTGCAGCCAAGAATTCCCCGGAGATCTCTCTCACTACACTGCCAGTTTTCCATCTGCCGCCTTCTGAGATGTCGAATTTTCGGCGATACAATGGAACTGGCAATCCTTTCATTCATTTGAAGGATTTCATGTACGGGACCTCCTTTTGACAAGATAATAAGGCCTCTTTGGCTTATTTGTTTAGAAGATCTTTAGAGGGGCCAGCCCTCGAGTGGTTTTACTCCTTGGAACCCGCAGATGCCAGCAATTTTGATGTGGTCCAACGGAAATTTTTGCAGAAGTACAGGGACCGGGTTGGACCCTCCCTTTCAGTTACAGATTTGGTTGCAGAGAAAATGAAGCCCGAGGATGACTTCATAATATTTGCTGATAGATGGCGATCAATGGCCGAAAAGTTGAAAGATACGTTGTCTGAACCGGAACAGGTTAAGATGATTATATCCAATGCAACCCCTCAGTTCCGGCATATACTGGCCATGAACAGATTGACCACCATGGAGGAGCTTTATGAAAGAGCTCATTATATTCAAACCCAAATGAAGGATTCGCCCATCATGGGCATGTTTGAACCAAAGCCAAAGTTGTTCAAGAAAAATACAAATGTCAACAATAGCGGGCCCACGACTGAGGGCACCGTCATAAATGAGCAGGTTGGCGCGGTCGGCAACCCCACACCTTTTCGCCAATCTAACCCACGACCTCCACCTCCATCACAAGGCACCCTCTTTAATTCACCCCCACAACACCAATTTACTCCTCAACCTTCCCTTGCTCCTCCACAAAACCAAGCGCCCCGCACTGACCTTCCAGCTCCGCAACAGTACAACCAAGTACCGCCACCCACTAACTATGGACTGCAACAACAACAGCAAAGGAGACCACTTGGCCCCAAAAGGGCCCATTATCCACCATTGCCAGAAAGTCTCCCAGACATATTCAATGCCTTGATGGCTGCCAACTTGCTCATGCTACCAAAGGAAAGGGCCGTGTGGCCCGCGAATGTTGACACGTCCCGTTACTGTGTTTTCCACCGCTCCCCTAGTCATAATATTGATCGTTGCTTCCACTTCAAGGACTACATTTATGATTTAAATGACCAGGGTGGTATTAATTGGGATGAGATGAGACAGTTTATCGCCACTATGAAAGAAAGAAAGCCTCCTCAGCAACAGAAGGCTCAGCAGCCGCAGCAACCAGCTCCACCAGTATAACAGCAAGCTCCAGCACCTCAGCAAGATATGGGGATTGTACACAATCCATTACCGGAGCACCTGCCAAATCAGCACGTGAACCCTGTCACATCTCTCCGTGAGGTGGAGAGAGGACATGGATGGCATGAAGAAAACGCCTCTGTCGGGGCATTTAATCATAATCCAAATCAACCTCCACGCCTCTTGCGCACCCTTCCTTCTTCTTCTACTCCCCAATTGAGCCGAGCTCTTCTACGCCCCGTTAATCCACCTGCTCCCACCAATTCTCCATCCTTGCCAACCCGATCTCTCCTTACCCGCTTACCGCCTCCGCAGCCTACCACGCAGCAAACCCCGCCATCCACTACTATCCCATCACCTTCGCCGTCTAGACCACTCCTTATCCTCCTGTCGCCAACACCCGCTACACCTACCACCACTACTCCTTCGCCGGCAAGGATCCCCCCACTATCAGTCTCGCCATCTTTTATACCCAGATCTCTCCTCATTCCGCCCACTAACTCTTCTCACACTCGGGCACCCCTTCCTACTCCTATGCCTCCTGCGGGGGCTTCTTCCTTGAACTCCTCACCAACACCCCTTACAGAAGCTCCTTCTTCAAACACCCCTCCACCACTTCTTAACACCAATACACCCTCTTCTTCTTCCAACCCTCCTCCTTTACTTGCCCCGACAGAGGCACTGCAAAACATGGCACCGCTCCGCAGTGGACGGATGTTCCAGCGCATCTTTCCCCAAAGAGAGCAAGAGCCCGTGCAGGGGCCTAATGAACAAGAACAGGAGCAAGAGTCCGTGCCGGGCACTGAATATGATTTATTGAAACATTTGGATTGGACTCCAGCAAGGATTTCAATTTTAGAACTAATCAAAAGGTCAACCACTCATCAGATGGCCCTGAAAGAATATTTGCAGAAGGTCATGGTCAATGAGGACATTCCGGTCGAGTAGATAACCACAGTATTAACGCCCGCTAGCAGTCAGCCGGCGATTACTTTTCATGAGCATGAACTGGCACCACTCTCAGCAAGGAAATATGCTCTATGCATCATGGTTGATATTAATAAGGTGGCAGTGAAACAATGTCTGGTGGACACTGGGGCATCTATCAATGTATTGCCGCCGAGCACTTTGAAGATGTGCGGCATTCCTGAAAACCTGATTCGGCCATCTACCATAACAGTCACAGCATATGACAATACCAAGAAGCCTCCTCTAGGCATGATCACATTAAAGGTTAGTTTGGGTCCAGCAACAATCACGGTCAATTTTCACATTTTGGACATGGAACCAACATTCAATGGCATTCTTGGCCGCCCCTACATTCAACAACTCGATGCAGTGCCCTCTACAAATCATCAGTGCCTTAAGTTTCCACACAAGGGCCGCATTATCAAAGTTACCAGTATGCCAATTCTGCCAGAGGAAGACATACACTTGGCTTCATCAGTTCCTTCTATTTGGCCTGCCAGCAAGCCGTTGCTATCAATACTAGACCTCCCTCACCCACGGCCAATGTCGCCCGAGACAGTCACGACAGTTGCTATGACACCCTTGCCTTCCAAGGGGAGGAAGAAGAAAAGCATGATAAACACCCCTGGCTAGAAAATACTAATGAAAATGGGGTATCAAAACGGCAAAGGTCTGGGTGCCAGTTGTCAAGGCAGGACTAGGCCTATTAAACCTCAGAAATTGATCACACGAGGCGGCCTGGGCTACAAAGGGCCGGGCAAAAATGAAGATGAACCATGGGCAGTTATGACATCCACCTTGAAGACAGATTGCCAGCCGCTTACTTGGACATTGAAGACACATTTTGTCACAGGTGGCGTTCAGAATCATGAGCAGACTACAATAATCACCTCCATTCTAGACTGTCAAGGTGTTCATGCAAGACAGTTTGCTCGCCATATTGCACCATTGGCCACTTATAAAGCCCTGGAGTCTCTAAGGCCTGATAAAAGAAGGAACATGGATGATCCAGAGTGTGATTGGTACAGATGGTTTGATATGTATGATATTACTATTGCCTTGAGCCGTCTCTTTATGCCAACTGATCTGGAATGGCCGCCACTAATACATGAATTGATTGAAAAGCCGGCTGTGATTACAGATAAGAGGCAGTTGCTGAGTGACTACACTGACACTGGAGAGCCAGATGTTCCATATGAAGAAGGTTTTACAATAGACAGGCTGTGGGCCGGCCTCTTTTCCCTCACTTCCATGCATCCGTCTCTTCTTGTTTCTCTACATTCTCAACTGTTCTCTCGCGTGCTGAGACTGCCGCCAATTATGATCAGCTTTTCTCCAGATTCACAGCGGATTTGTCTCCTGATTCCTCCCTTTCTCCTCGAGCAATTCACCAAACTCTCCATCACACCCCCGCGCGGGTCATCTCTGATTCAATCTTTCTCCAAGCTTTCAATCTCCACTCCTCCTGCTATTCTCCCTTCACATTGCTTTCTTCTAGAAAAGGAAAATAAAAATGAAGATAAAGATAAAAACGAAAAAAATGCCAAAATTCCAACTCTTCAGTCCTCCATCTCCGTTGAGGAGACTTCTTATCTCTTTTCCGAGTGTGTCCTGACCTAGGGGCCACTCTTCCATGATGCATTGATAAATCTTTTCTCCCCCTCTGGTGAGGGGTCTCCTTTTGTATCACCTCCTGTATCCACTTTTTCACCTCCTTCCTTCAATCAAGCTAGTTGTTCTTCTTCTTCTAATAAGATTCATGGGGTAGATTTTCATAAGAAAGCCAAGGGTAAGCAGATTCCGCGTAGATTTTTGTTGGAGTTAGCTAAAAGATGCCAGGCGTGTTTAGCTCTTCCCGAATTTTTAGAAAATCCGATCATCCTGCCAGAGTTGGAATATGAGGGTACTAATGCTTCTTATGAGGGTTTTGGTGTCTATGAAATTATGAATGATGAAGACCCTATTGAAGAGGGGGATAAAAGTTATGAAGAATATGAGGACGAGGCTGATGCCTTTGTCAGTGGTATGAGAAGATTTGATGAACCATCAACCTCAGTAGAAGAGCCTACCAAAGAAATAAATTTGGGTACGGAAGAATACCCTAGGATTATCCTCATCAGCAAGAATTTGCCACCCTCCGAAGAGGAGGCGCTTATTTTGGTACTTCAAGAATACAGGGACACGTTTGCGTGGAGTTATGAGGATATGCCTGGATTGGACCCAGTGCTCGTTGAACATCGGCTTACACTTAAGCTAGGATCTGTCCCGATCAAACAACGGTTGAGGCGTTTCCACCCTAACATGGCTTTAAAGATGAAAGAAGAGGTCGACAAGCTTCATAAGGCTAGGTTTGTTAGAGTTGTCCTCTATCCGAATTGGGTGGCTAACATCGTCCCAGTCATGAAGAAAGATGGAAAAGTTTGGATTTGTATAGACTTTCGGGACCTCAACCGTGCGTGTCCTAAAGATGACTTCCCCCTCCCTCATATTGATGTTTTGATTGATAATACGGCAGGATTTGAGACTCTCTCTTTCATGGATGGTTTTTCAGGTTATAATCAGATTCGCCTGGCTGAAGAAGACCAGGAGAAAACATCATTCACTACACCATGGGGTACATATTGCTATGTGGTCATGCCTTTTGGACTCAAGAATGCTGGAGCCACCTATCAGAGGGCTATGATGGCTATTTTTCATGATATGATCCATATTTATATTGAGGTGTATGTGGATGACCTGGTAGTAAAATCAAGGACAAGGATAGAGCATCCTGGGGTTCTAGCCAAAGTCTTGCAAAGATCACGAGAATATCAGTTGAAAATGAACCCCAAGAAGTGTGTATTTGGCGTTTCATCAGGGAAGTTTCTTGGATTTATTGTCAGCAAAAGAGGAATTGAAGTTGATCC
This sequence comes from Amorphophallus konjac, assembly GCA_022559845.1. Taxonomy (NCBI): domain Eukaryota; kingdom Viridiplantae; phylum Streptophyta; class Magnoliopsida; order Alismatales; family Araceae; genus Amorphophallus; species Amorphophallus konjac. The sequence goes on along the minus strand of JAHNEJ010001414.1, from coordinate 174,625 downwards.
CAATAAGGCGAAGGCCATCAGAGACATGCCTCCTCCCAAGAATTTGAAGAAAGTTCGAGGATTAATCGGGAGGTTGCAATTTATTCGCCGCTTCGTCTCCCAGCACTCACAAAGATGCAGGCCGTTTTACGAGCTCACTAAGCCGGGAGTCAAGTTTAATTGGGATGACAAGTGTCACATAGCTTTTGACGGATTGAAGGATTATTTGGCCAATCCTCCTGTCCTGAGGCCGCCAATTCCAGGCAAACCACTTATCCTCTATGTTTCTATCCTGGATGATTCTGTAGGTGATGTCCTAGCTCAAGTGGATGAAGAAGGGAAGGAGAGGGCATCATACTATTTGTCTAAACTTCTAAACCCCTTGTGAGCAGAGGTACTCAGCCATGGAGAAGACTTGCGCTGCTTTAGTCTGGGTAGTTCAGAAGTTAAAACATTATTTCTTAGCTCACGAGGTTCACCTCATTGCTCGCATGAATCTGATTAAATTCCTTCTTGAAAAATCTGTCCTCACTGATCGATTAGCACGCTGGCAAAGCTTCCTTTCACAGTTCGACATCACTTACATTCAACAGAAAGCAATCAAAGGCTACGCCATTGCCGAACATCTTGCTCACCACCCTCTACCCCGATTTGATCCTGTCAATTCAGAGTTTCCAGATGAGGAACTAATGTCCATTAATAAACCCCACGATCCTATGTGGGCGTTACATTTTGATGGAGCTCTAAACTCCCAAGGAAGAGGGATCGGCATGGTTCTTTTAACACCAGAAGGGGTCACCATCCCATTTGCTGCTCAGCTCACTTTCCCTGTCACAAACAACATAGCTGAGTATGAGGCTCTTTTGGCCGGCCTTCAAACCGCTCATAGATATGGTGTTACCCAATTACGAATTGTTGGTGATAGTCAGCTCATTCTGCGCCAGGTGCTTGTCAAATGCCGCACTATCAATCCTAAGCTCAAGCCCTACCAGGAACTTGCTTCAGCTTATGCCAAACTCTTTACCAAGTTGATCTTCGTCCACGTCCCTCGAAGCCAGAACATCCTAGCCGATGCTCTTGCATCTTTGGCCTCTGCTCTAGTCTTCCCTCCTGAGCGTGATTTTCATGTTCCTCTCATTCATCAGCGGGACAATCCATCTATTAAGGATCGTGCATTCCTCGACGTTAGGGATAAGGTGCTCGAGAAGGTCAGGCGGAGTGAATCTCTTAAAGGCAAAGAGGTCATGCTATTGGATTGGCAAGAAGAATTGGCTGATGAAGAGAAACCTTGGTATTATGAGATTGCCAGGTATTGCAATGATCAATCCTATCCCGAAGAAGCCACAGCAGAAGAGAAGAAAGCAATTAGAAGAGTGGCTCAACGTTATGTTTTGGTTGGAGGTGTGCTCTATAGAAGAGGGCTCACTGGTGTTTTATTAAGATGCCTTGATGACGATGAATCTTAGAAAGTTGTGGAAGAGGCGCATTCAGGAGTGTGTGGTGGTCATGTGAACAGCCAGATGCTAGCTAAGAAGATCCTTAGGCTAGGTTTCTATTGGCCAACTCTAGAAGAGGATTGCTCCATTTATGTTCGAAGGTGTGTTAAGTGCCAACTACACGCCGACAAAATTCATTCTCCTGCTTCTTCACTCCATCTTATGTCCTCTCCATGGCCTTTCTCCATGTGGGCTTTTGATATCATTGGACCTCTTGGTGATTCGAACCTCCTGACCAAGCAAAAGTCGTTCATCCTGACGGCAACGGAATACTTCACCAAGTGGGCGGAAGCGGAAGCATTCGTGGAGATCAAAGCATCAACTGTCTACAAGTTCATAATGAAGAACATCATCGCAAGGTTCGGCATCCCAAGTACCATCGTCACCGACAACAGACCTCAATTCATCTCCCAAGAGCTCAAGGATCTCTACAACAGGTATAACATTGCATTGCATCATTCTTCTCCCTATTATCTGCAGGGCAATGGCCAGGCAGAGGCCACTAATAAAACTTTAATCAAAATCGTTAAAAAGACGTGTGAGGCTAATAAATTTTCGGATTGGCTAGTCAAGCTAGTTGAAGCTCTCTGGGCCTATCGCACTTCCATTCGTACCCCTACTGGGCAAACCCCTTTCGCCCTTACTTATGGAATGGAGGCGGTAGTCCCTTATGAGATTCTCATTCCATCTCTACGAGTACAATTGGACAAGGAACTCTCTATTGATGAGCGTCGTGATTCACTCCTGCCCAGTTGGAACTCCTAGATGAGAAGCGTCTGGTCGCCGCTGAGCATGCGCATGTTTATCAAAACAGGCTTTCACGTTTTTATCAAAAGAAAGTAGTTGAGAGAAAATTCAAAGTCGGTGAGATGGTAATCAAAAGAATCTTTGTAAAACCTGGGGGACCCCGCTCAAAACTCCAACCAAACTGGGAAGGACCATTCGTCATAAAAGATGTTTATCCTGGCAATACTTATAAACTGATTAATGCTGAAGGACAAGAGCTAACTCATCCTTGGAATGGTCTGTACCTTAAGAAATACTATCCCTAATTCAAAATCCTCAAACAAAGTAGAATTTTCAAAATCCAACCAAAAAAATAGAATTTTTTTAAAATCTATCCAAAAAAATAGAAATTTTCCAAAATCCAAAACAAAAATAGAAATTCTACAAAAAGAACAAAAATTTTCAAGATGGTTGCCATGATTGTAAGGACGCAAGGTCCGAAAGGTTAAAATTCAGTATTCATTCATTAGTCTTGTTAACTCAAAATGGGGTCGACTCCTACACACACTACACGCTTACCCTTGAACTCAAGCGGTGCAAAATCCGATGGAAAGTCAAAACCTGACTAAAGGTGAAGACAATGCCCATTATTTTCCTCTTCGGCCCATAAGGGAGGAAGGAAGGTCTCGGGGTAGACCCGCCAAACCTATCCGCCGCCCTAGTAGGTGGAAGTCAGGGCCCAAAAGGGAACAAATGCCACAAATGCCAAGTACAATTAATTTTTTTTCATCAATGCAAACCAGTCTCGAAGTGAAAGTCAAATCATGAAAGAAAAGCATGACAAGAGGGCAAAGTCCCCGCAAGGAAAACCTTGGGCGTATGCATGCAATACAAAAGAGGAAAAAGGCAATAAAATTTCCCTATGCCAAAGATCGAACCCCAACAGGCATAGGGTAGGGGAGGTAGTTTTACCTTAAGCTTTTTAGAATCCCTTATGGGCTTCCTTGTATTTTCTTCCATCTCTTTCTTGGTGGTAAGTCATAAACCAGCAGAATGGTCAAGGCTGACCTAGGAAATTGCACCGGGCGAGATCTTGCATATAAGTTTAACTACTGGCACGTCGACTCCCTTTTGATTAATCAAGGAAGGTCAATGAATCCTCGATGATGACCGTGTAGGACCCAGTGCCCTTGTAGCTTTGTCAACCTAATGCTGAAAACAGGAAAATTAACGCCTTTGAATAAGGCGCCTTTTCTGAAATTAACGCCTGTGGAGAAGGTCGTCCTTTTTTTAAATAACGCCCTTGTGTGGGCCGTCTTTTCAATAAAATTCAAAAACGTTTTTCAATTAACGCCGTCACCTAGGGCGTCTTTTGTTTGAATAACGACCTAATCTAAGGCGCGTCTTTTGAAAAAATAAAAGAGAAAGAAAAAAAATAATAAATAAATATAAAAGGAAAAGAAAAGAAAAGAGGAAATGGGGTTTATTCTTCATGTGCGTGCTTGTATTATTGCATAGGGCATCTTGATTATTGTCTGCATACGTATGCTTGCGTGTTGCATCTCCCTTTATTGGTTATTTCATTTACCTTATTTGATTAAAGGCTTGGCCCCTTGACCCGCTATCCAGGTCAAAAGTAAAGGCATCCCTTGCTTATTGAGCAAGGGGCCAAGTCGAACAGATGAATTAACCTGTTTATTCAAGTGTGAACCACAGCTGTAGGTACAGGGCAGAGTAAGGTAAACCAAAGAACGTGGAAAAGAAGCAAAGTACACAGCCACAAGTACACAACTACACAAGTGCTCAGATAACAAAAAATCTCAATCGCATATATATATACATCATGAATATCTGAGTACATGTGTGAGGGTGGAGGAGTACAAGTAAGTCTCTCAGCTCTCGCCTCCACCCTCCTCTCTCCTACTCTCTACCTCGTCCTCGCCGTCCCGAGGAGGCGCTGGTGGAGAGGGCATGAGCCCCCGTGAAGAAGATGGAAGTCGAACCTGGCCCCCTACCTCGCTCCTCTCTCGAAGAGAAGAACCCGCCACAAAGGTGGCGATGGGGGCATCTCTCGCCCTTCATATTTTTTACAACTTCGATTGCTTGCTAGCATAGCTCCATTGTGTCCATCATATTTCTCTAAGTCGAGTCATGTAATTTTCATATTTTCTTTGAGTCATAATCATGTAATTTTCCTTTTATTTGAGTCTCGTACCTAGGTTAATGAGTCATTTCCCTAAGTTTGAGTCTCATTAGGCTAATGAGTTTACTATTGGGCCTATTTCTTTGGGCTAGGCCCATGGGCGCCCCCCCTTCCTTCGGTTATTTGTTAGTGTGTTAAATGTCAGGGTCTTTTGTGAAAATGTGGGTTACCTATATATAGGACCCCATTTCCCCCATTTGTAATCAATCAATGAATCAATCAATGAAAAAATTGCCATTTGAGAGTTCAAAGACTTAGTTTAGTGGAGTGAATCCAATTGGGTGAGAAGCCCCTATCCCCCCTCTCTCTCTACCTCTCTCTCTCTAATAAGTCATTTTCTCTCTCCTCCACTTTCTCTCTCTAAAACCTGCGCCCCTTTCTCTCTCCTCCCCTCCCAACCACCTTTCTCTCTCTTCCCCCCCTCCAATAACTCATCCCCAACTCCCCACCAACCCACCTTAACTCCACCCCATCCCTAAGGGAGATTCCACCACTCCCCACTCCACCCTCCAACCACCAACCACCCACTCCCCTTCCCCAAGCACCCTCTCATCTCCCAAGGGAGAATTCCCACTCCCCAAGCCCCTTTTTACCTTCCCCACACACCTCTTCCCATCCCCCAAGACCAAACTTTAATCCCACCCTTAAACCCATTTTCAAATACCCTTTCCCTCTCACCCACCTTCCCAAATTCGTAGCTCCTCCTCCCACCACCTGTTAGACCCCCTTCCAGACCCCATTCTTCCCTTCCCCCACCTTGGAACACTCCCTCCTAGACCCCCTCACAGCCCGGGCTTTCCCCACACTCATCCACCCCCATTTCCCCTCCCATATACCCCATTCCCCCCGTCATCTTCAACCTACAGCTCTAAACTGAAGATATGTAGAAGAGTAGCAGCTTGCAGAGGTGACCATGTCTTCCTCCGGACGAGTTTGAAGACCCAAGAGCTATCCACGGAAGCGTCTTTCTGTCTTCTTCGCAACTGCGGTGGTCTCATCCCCATCCGAGGTCCGTGTCGCCCGGGTGGTCCGTTCTCCCACAACTGCGCAGAGCTGCCCCTGCGGAGTACCTGATCCGGAGTAGAAGCTTCACCACGACCAACCTCAGAAGAATCAGGCCAAGAGTTATTCTGAAACGTTCTTCCACATCTTGTCTACTTTCAGAATCAAGAAGCGGAACTCCGATCGGCATTCGTGTTCAAGAGTTACCAATTTTCTTCCCTGGGTACATAGTTCTGCTTCCCCACAGTCTGCACCGACCTATCACCACTGTTTAGAGTCCATTGGTCTTCTCCGGCATCTTTTGGCTTCCCCGCTAGCTCTGGTACGAAGAGGGCTTGTCCACGGTTCCAACGGATTTGACGGCACTTGATTCTGAGTTCGGGAGCATTCGGGGCATCCTCTTTTTCATGCTGTTGGAAACCTGAGGCTGTCAGTCCGAGAAGCTGCTACCCTGTTCGAGCCTCTGCCCGGACCAGCCTCGGCACCAGAAGAAATTAAAAAAATTCTGAGGCATTCCCGTTCCAGATACGAAGAGTTTCCCACTGGTCCCATCATCAGAAAAATTCTAGATCAAGATCTACGTCCTCAACTCTGGCTGTCTGTCCCCTATCACAAAGAGCGGGCAGATTCGGCATCGGCTTCTTCTCTTGTGTTTTCATCACTTTCTCCCCTCCCCGCTTGGCCGGCTGAAGGCCCCTCCCTGTGTGGAGGTAGTAATTGGATGTATTCTTTGGTTTCCCTTCCCCAAGATCCCCCCCTTGCATGGGGTGTAGTGCATATCATTTAAAATTTCAGGTCGAAGCTTCTCCGGCGCGGCGTGCGGGTAAGCCCACGCTTCCTCGCTCACCCTCGTCTCCGGCCGGGATCGGTGTCTTCACACCGATCAGGTGAGCCACCGCACACTCCTCTTTGCTTAAATTCCTTTGCTTAATTAGTATCGCATCTTAGTGCCGTCGGTGGTAAGTGGAGCGCCCGAACCCGAATTTGCTTATGATTGAGTGACTACCGCGGGTGAGTTGCGAGAGAGCCATTAACACCCATGCCCTCAGTGTGCTGGCCGCCTACGAGAGTGGGCATCCTAGGACCCTTGAGAGGTCCAATCCAAAGCTAGCCAACCCCCGGAGCAGAAAGGGTCCGTCCCGGACCCTCACCACTATCACCGGTTTGGCTACGGGCACAAGAGTGCGCTTAGCGGGTGAGTCCGCCCGAGTAAAGTCACCGGTTCGTGCGTTGGTTGCTTACTAGGTCCAAGGGTCATTTGATCATGTGATTATCACCCCAAGGTGGTGTCACATCAAGTGGTATCAGAGCAAGTTCATAACTTATCTCTCCACAAGTTGGTCCTAGGGCATGTTTATGCATTTAGAGTCCTCGGTTGCATCTCCCATGTCCACTAGAATGGCCACTTCATACCCGTCATATCCATCCCCATCAACTTTCTTGAGAAGCCCAAATCCTCATGGAAGTTCCATTGCCAACAAAGTGGGTAGCAACACCTCTATCATAGAAGCCCTACCTAATGTCCTTAATTGGCTTGAAGATATCATGTCTCGACTCGACCGACTTGAAGGAAATAGCCGTGCACCAAGAGTGAATGAGAGTGACCTTTGGGGAAATCTAGAAACCATATTTTTAGAACACTTGAAAATTAAAACCCCCGCCTTTGATGGATCCAGCAGCCCAAGCCTTTACCTAGATTGGGAGATTTCCATGGACCAATTCTTTAAAAGTTGCCCCTTGAACGAAGGAAGAAGAATGAGGCTAGCCAAGGCACACCTCTCCAAACAAGCTAAAACTCATTGGTTAGTTGTGGAAGGTTTGAGAAAGATCCGTAGGGAGGCCCCAATTAGCACTTGGGATGAGATGAAGACCGAGCTTAGAAAAACCTACACCCTCCAACCCTCTCCCTCCTACTCAAATCACCAAAATCCAAGGAGCACTTCAACTCCATCATCCCCACCCGGTCAATCCAAAACCCCAATCACACATTCCCCACCACTTCCCATCTCTCCTACCCCAACCACTACATTTACACCCCACCTCCAAGTCTACTCCACAACCATAGGTCCCCATACCCAATTGGGCCACATGGCCAACTCTCCACCTAGGCCCGTGGTAACCCCCACCACTACCTCTCCATCACCCCCAAAAGGGGACACTCCTCCCAAAACCAATCAACCCAAACCCCTTCAACCCACCCATCTTCCTCTCCCTACCCCAATCCAACTCCCACCAAAGCCTCCACTACTACCCTTACCTATCCTAACCCAAGTTTCCCACTACCTACCACCCCGGATACACTATGCCCCAATCATCACCACACCCTCAAAAGCCCCTCTCACCTCCTTGGAAGAAGAACCCATACCCCACCCCATAGTGGTGAACACTCCAAACCCACTCTCCACCTTGGAGGAAACCCAAGTCCAAGTTGAAGAAGAAACAACATGCGAGGGTCTTCACCTTATATCACCATCTTTAGTTGGAGTCAATCTCATCTTAGAGCAACCCCTTGTTAGTTGGCTAAAGGAGAGCCCAATAAGAGAGATCACGGCCCACAATTTCTCACCCATGAAGGAAAACTATCCCATAGTGCCCATCTCCTCTTATCACACCACAATCCAAGCATCTTATCATGTAGAGACCTTAGAGGATTTTCTTAGAGGCTTAGCATGGCAAATTGAGTTCACTAGCATGTTGACCCCTATGGCCGAACAACCTAGGAGCCTTGGCCTCCTACACCCATGCATCAGGTCAATCACCTCGGTCTATACCATTGGTTGCTACACTAGCGACCTCCTTTTTCTTCTCCCTATGGTAGAAGAACCCATCTCGATCCACTCCCCTACCATTGAGATCCCAAATACTTTGATCGGCCAACCCACTAGAAAACTTGGCCCAATTACCTTGCACGAGGATGACTCACAATTTGGGAACCTTGAAGACATAGAGTGCCTCCCTCTAGGAAGACCTTTCCACGACCCCTTTGATCCCTTCCTATGGGAGTCTAGTTCCCCATGTGACCCAACCACCTTATCCGCCACCCACCATTCCCTATCCCAACCCACCATGTTAGACCTAATTCACCCCATCCTAGATCCGGGTTGCACCTTGGGATCCATGACCTTGGGCCACATACCCCTAGGTAATAAGGTTGTGCCCCACCCCATGATAACCACCTTCTTAGATCCATTCGATCCTTTCCAATGGCAGTTAAAGGGTTGTCCCACACCTATACACATGAAAGTCACCTTTAGGAAAAACATGCATGTGTCTAGGCTTACCACACCACTTGGCATGAACACTATGTTGGGTCCATTCATCCATATCACCCACATGTCAAGTGGAAAGCATGAGTGGTCCATATTCGGATGTAATGGGCCACCGTCATTCATCATAAGTCTTAAACATGTTAGGAGCATTCAAGGATGTCCGAGTCCCCCGGCACTCATCACACCCACACATGAAAGGGACACCTATGGATGCCCCAGCCCTCCCTCACTTCACATTGGTCATACACATGTCAAAGGCATCTACGGATGTCCGGGTCCCCCGATATTTACCACAACTTTGCATGATAGGGCCACCTATGGGTGCCCCGGCCCACCTAGGTTGACCGAAGTCTACACTGCGTCATTACATGATAGGTCTACTTTTGGTTGCCCCGGTCCCCCTTTGCATACCACACACTTCCCACCCACACCGCACCGTAGCTCAAGGCATACTCATTCAAGCAAGCATCTAGCAATGGGCGGTGAGGATCGTAATGAGCGGGCAAAAACTCACGAGTGGCACTTTGAATTCCAAGAAGGCAACCTCATGATGGTGGCTTTGGAATGGCTCTACCTTAGGGCCACCTCCAAATCAAGGGCACGAGGACTTGGACCTTCTATGTTCCAAGTGGCTTTGGCAACCTGGCTTACGGGTTGGATTTACTCATGGGATTTTAGGATATACCTCACTTTTCACGTAACGGATCAAGCACCCTCTAAGGGCACCGCGGTAGATCCTAGTGAGCACCTTCAGCCTACCCCCATCTTTTGAGGGACACCCTCGGAGAGCTTCCACATAACAGCTTGAGAGTCCGACGTGCGCACACGGAGGCAATACTGGGCAAGCAAGGTACTATCATCGGCAAGAGGGTGTGTCCAAGCCACCTTGAGAAGTTGAAGCGATGTCCCCTGGTTGCGAACGCGAGCTTGAGTTTGGAGGTTGTAGCTTGCCCGGAGTTGCGTTGGAGGACCTCTTCCCCGACGGACTCATACTCGACGGAGTCGAGTTCTTCGCACCCCGGGGGTATGATGGGGGCATCTCTCGCCCTTCATATTTTTTACAACTTCGATTGCTTGCTAGCATAGCTCCATTGTGTCCGTCATATTTCTCTAAGTCGAGTCATATAATTTTCATATTTTCTTTGAGTCATAATCATGTAATTTTCCTTTTATTTGAGTCTCGTACCTAGGTTAATGAGTCATTTCCCTAAGTTTGAGTCTCATTAGGCTAATGAGTTTGCTATTGGGCCTATTTCTTTGGGCTAGGCCCATGGGCGCCCCCCCTTCCTTCGGTTATTTGTTAGTGTGTTAAATGTCAGGGTCATTTGTGAAAATGTGGGTTGCCTATATATAGGACCCCATTTCCCCCATTTGTAATCAATCAATGAATCAATCAATGAAAAAATTGCCATTTGAGAGTTCAAAGACTTAGTTTAGTGGAGTGAATCCAATTGGGTGAGAAGCCCCTATCCCCTCCTCTCTCTCTACCTCTCTCTCTCTAATAAGTCATTTTCTCTCTCCTCCACTTTCTCTCCCTAAAACCTGCGCCCCTTTCTCTCTCCTCCCCTCCCAACCACCTTTCTCTCTCTTCCCCCCCTCCAATAACTCAACCCCAACTCCCCACCAACCCACCTTAACTCCACCCCATCCCCAAGAGAGATTCCACCACTCCCCACTCCACCCTCCAACCACCAACCACCCACTCCCCTTCCCCAAGCACCCTCTCATCTCCCAAGGGAGAATTCCCACTCCCCAAGCCCCTTTTTACCTTCCCCACACACCTCTTCCCATCCCTCAAGACCAAAATTTAATCCCACCCTTAAACCCATTTTCAAATACCCTTTCCCTCTCACCCACCTTCCCAAATTCGTAGCTCCTCCTCCCACCACCTGTTAGACCCCCTTCCAGACCCCATTCTTCCCTTCCCCCACCTTGGAACACCCCCTCCTAGACCCCCTCACAGCCCGGGCTTTCCCCACACTCATCCACCCCCATTTCCCCTCCCATATACCCCATTCCCCCCGTCATCTTCAACCTACAGCTCTCAACTGAAGATCTGTAGAAGAGTAGCAGCTTGCAGAGGTGACCACATCTTCCTCCGGATGACTTTGAAGACCCAAGAGCTATCCACGGAAGCGACTTCCTGTCTTCTTCGCAACGGCGGTTGTCTCATCCCCATCTGAGGTCCGTGTCGCCCAGGAGGTCCGTTCTCCCACAACTGCGCAGAGCTGCCCCTGCGGAGTACCTGATCCGGAGTAGACGCTTCACCACGACCAACCTCGGAAGAATCAGGCCAAGAGTTATTCTGAAAAGTTCTTCCACGTCCTGTCTACTTTCAGAATCAAGAAGCGGAACTCCGATCGGCATTCGTGTTCAAGAGTTACCAATTTTCTTCCCTGGGTACATAGTTCTGCTTCCCCACAGTCTGCACCGACCTATCACCACTGTTCAGAGTCCACTGGTCTTCTCCGGCATCTTTTGGCTTCCCCGCCAGTTCTCGTGCGAAGAGGGCTTGTCCACGGTTCCAACGGATTTGACGGCACTTGATTCTGAGTTCGGGAGCGGTCGGGGCATCATCTTTTTCCTGCTGTTGGAAACCTGAGGCTGTCAGTCCGAGAAGCTGCTACCCTGTTCGAGCCTCTGCCCGGACCAGCCTCGGCACCAGAAGAAATTAAAAAAATTCTGAGGCATTCCCGTTCCAAATACAAAGAGTTTCCCACTGGTCCCATCATCATAAAAATTCTAGATCAAGATCTGCGTCTTCAACTCTGGCTGTCTGTCCCCTATCACAGAGAGCGGGCAGATTCGGCATCGGCTTCTTCTCCTGTGTTTTCATCACCTTCTCCCCTCCCCGCTTGGCCGGCTGAAGGCCCCTCCCTGTGTGGAGGTAGTAATTGGATGTATTCTTTGGTTTCCCTTCCCCAAGATCCCCCCCTTGCATGGGGTGTAGTGCATGTCATTTAAAATTTTAGGTCGAAGCTTCTCCAGCGCGGCGTGCGGGTAAGCCCACGCTTCCTCGCTCGCCCTCATCTCCGGCCGGGATCGGTGTCTTCACACCGATCAGGTGAGCCACCGCACACTCCTCTTTTCTTAAATTCCTTTGCTTAATTAGTATCGCATCTTAGTGCCGTCGGTGGTAAGTGGAGCGCCCGAACCCGAATTTGCTTATGATTGAGTGACTACCGCGGGTGAGTTGCGAGAGAGCCATTAACACCCATGCCCTCGGTGTGCTGGCCGCCTACGAGAGTGGGCATCCTAGGACCCTTGAGAGGTCCAATCCAAAGCTAGCCAACCCCCGGAGCAGAAAGGGCCCGTCCCGGACCCTCACCACTATCACCGGTTTGCCTACGGCACAAGAGTGCGCTTAGCGGGTGAGTCCGCCCGAGTAAAGTCACCGGTTCGTGCATTGGTTGCTTACTAGGTCCAAGGGTCATTTGATCATGTGATTATCACCCCAAGGTGGTGTCACATCAGGTGGTGCTGGTGAAGGAGTACCCTGCAGCACGCGCTCGCTCACGCCCTCGCTGGAGGCGCTCCTCAGACACTCGTAGCCGCTCCTGAGAAAGGGCCAGCTGCGTCCTCAGGTCCGCCAGCTCACTCTCGCGCGCCGCCACCTGCTCCTGGTACCGGGCACGGTCTGTCTGCTGCTGCTCGTGGTGCCGGTCACGGTCCGCCAGGTGCTCCTCTCGCTCTCGTGCGCGCTCTCGTCGCTCCAGCTCAAGAGCAACCCGCAACTCTGCCACATCCTGAGGCAGCTCCTCCCGTCGCCTCAGGGACCGCTCCAGCTCTGTAATCCGCTGCTCGCAGATCGCCAACTCTGTCCCGGCCAGGGCAGCCTGGGTACGTGCCGCCTATAACTGTCTGGTCTGCAAACAGGTAAATAAATCATCAGTTCCATTGTGCAATAACTCATGAAATAAGCAATGCATGACGGAAAGTAAATCACTCACCTGGGCAGTCATTGCCTGCTGTCCCTCGCAGACGCAAGTGAGAGCGGCTCGAAGCTCCTCAGTCTGAAAAAATGAATTTCATCAGTGCACATTAAAATATATAACCAATAATTGAATGAGGTTTGAGTTTTGGAATTTACCCGTGAGGCGAGGTCGCGCTCTACAGCCTCGGCCCATGTGACCGCTCCCGCTAGCTGCTCTGCTAGTGCGGTCACCTCTGCACTAGGTCCCCTTGAGCTGGAGGCTTCCCCTGCATCTCTCCCTACGGCTCCCTGCTGGGCACGCTGCATTCATTGAAATCTTTAGTGGCTAATCATCAATAATTCAACAAAAATTCATTTGCATATAGAAATAATTTAAACACTCACCAAGGTCTCGAGGTCGGCTCGTGTGGCAGCTAACTGGTCCTCCAGGCTGTGTAGGTGGGCCTGTGCATCCATCACTGCTATGTCCCGTGCATCCTGCATCCATTTCATATTAGTCACATGATAGGTACATAAGCATTTGCATTTAATTTAGAAATAGTTGCATTCATACATACCCCTAGGACCCTCATCTGGGGTCGGCCGGTGTAAACCCCCCAGTAGCGCCGGAGGTACTCGGAGCTGTCGGTCGCCTGGGAGGTGACTCGGGTCCCGCCTCGCCGCCAGTCGGCGTACTGGTCCTCGAACCGCACCCTCCAGTCGATCGCCTTCGTGCGACCGCGCGTCTTCTTCCCGATTCCTCGCGGTTCCCCGACCTCTATCCACTCCTGGTGCAGGCCCAGGGTCCTTATCACCAGTCTTAGCCGTAATGGCTCGATCTCGCTCAAGCAGTGAACCCAAAGCTCATGCTCAAAGCGAGGTCACCCTGCTACGACCCATGGCTGGCCCTCGTTGGTCATCCCCTCGTAAGGCCTCCATCGCACCTGCATTCATGAACATGCATGTCATCTCATCATAATCATAATAAATTCAAATAAACATTAAAAAATGCATCATTCATACCAGCGAGGGAGGGAAGTCTCAGAACTCTCTCCGTAGTACCCACAACTCGTAGCCGAGTGGGGCACCGAAAACCACCGGCAGCCAGCGCCGTGCTAGAGGGAAAGCCCCCTCACCTCCTGGCCATGGATCGACACGCCCCATGGGCGTGTACAGATGGCTCCAAACCTGCATCCATGCATTGCATTAGTGAGGCATTCACATGCACAAAAAAAAAAGAAGAAAAAGAAGGTAAAAAAATATATATGTGCACACCTGAAGAAAAGGTGAGAAGCCACTGACGGTCGTCTCTCATCCTGTCCCCGTGGATAGGTCGGCTAGTAAGTGCGCCAGCAGTGCCGCTCTCCAGGCGTATCTGCCGACTCCCTCTAAATCCTCGAGGATCCCTAGGAATCGGTAGTTGATGCCGTCGCCCTTCGTGCCGAGCAATAGCCTCCCGAGCAGCAGCAGTAGGAACCTCCTCAAGTCTCGGTCTGCTCTCTCCCTGTCAGATGGGTCCTGGCAATAGACTGCCCTAGCCCCATCGATCAATCTCTGTGAGAACTGCTCTAAGGACTCCCTTGACCTATGCCTAGCATCCCCTAAGCCCATCACTGTAGTCAGGTCGGTGCGGAAGATAGTCCTACACTCGCTAGGTGTCTCGTAGACCATCTCTAGCCCTAACAGCCTCTGGGCAAGCTCGATATAGTCTGGTAAGGTAATCCCGCTCACTGCCTCCCCGTCTACCCTAAGTCCTGTGATCTTAGCTACATCCTCTACGGTAGGAACCATATGCCCCCAAGGCATCAGGAACGCCCGGCTAGTCCTATCCCATCTCTCCCTCAAAACCTGGATAAGTGGTAGGTCTGGTCTAACTGGCTCTATGCTAAGGAAGGCCCCAAACCCCATAGCATCTACCCTGGCTCTCTGGAACTCGGGGAGGCCGTAATATGTTGCTCGGACCATGACCCAGGAGATCCGTGTCCTCATCAACCCCTGCACGCATAAAGAAAGAAATTTTAGTTTAATTGTTCAATTATTCTTGTTGAAATTCACTTAATTGCCATGGTTTGAGATGTTGATGTTTGATTTAATTAACGACCATCCCAAGGTCGTGGTTTGTTTAATTGGCGCCCCTGAGGAGGGCGTGGTTTCTAAGTGAGCTTTGAATTAACGTCCTACCCTAGGTCGTTGTTTATTTAAGAGACGCCCCGGTGGGAGGCGTGGTTTTGAGGTTAATTTCTAAATTCCTAAAATGTTTTCCAATTGACGCCCGTCCCAGGGTCGTCATTTGTTTAAGTAACGCCTCTGAATGGGACGTTTTCTTAAATGGGTTTTGGGTTTTAATAATTTATTCTGGAATTAATAAATGGACGACCATCCCTATGGTCGTTATCTGTTGAATTGACGCCCCGATGGGGGGCGTTGTTTTCCAGGGTTATGAAAATAAAATCAAAACAGCATGCGATATAAATCATGGGAAAAAATATATAATTGAACAAATGCACGGAATTAACAGCATTGTTGATATGAAAAAAAATGATAATTTGAATGGACGACATGCTCTAGGGCGTGTTTCCATGATGTTAATTATTTTTCAGGAAATAATTTGAATTGATGACCCAGGAATGGGCGTCTTTTCTTTAAATCACGACACCCATGAGGGCGTCTCTTTTCTGAGTTTCGAGCTTCGTAAACCCGGGGGCTATGGAAAATATCGAAAAATGAAAATAAATTTGAAAAAAAAAGGGAAAATGGGTTGGGGGCCTACCTTGTGGCGTTTGGGTTCTTCCCGTGGAGGGCGTGGCTGACGAGGCAGCCGGAGTTGGCCGGGGCGAGGAGCGGTCGCCGCCGTGGCCGGTGGCTCATCACCGTCTTCGTGTTCACCGTCACCACCTTCCTCCTCACCGCCGTCTTCTCCTTCTCCGTTGCCCTCTTCATCTTCGTCTTCGCCATCATCATCTTCTTCTTCGCCTCGTCCTCCGGCCTCGTCGCCGGCTGTCGCCGTCGGAGCCTCCTCGGTCGTCGGATCTTCCTCGACCGCCGCGGGGGGGGGGGGGGGGGGGCATCCTCGTGGGCATGTTCGCCCTCCAAGTCCACGACCTCCGGTGCGGCCACCCTCTGCCGTTTAAGTCCGCCGGCCATGGTTAGGGCTAGGGTGTAGAGAGGGGAATGAGAGATAGAATGAGAGAGAAATGAGAGAGTGGGGGAGGGTTTCGGTTAGGGTTGTAGTAGGAGAGAAGAGAGAAAGAAGGAAAAGGACGAAGGAAGAAGAAGAAAGGAGGGAAAGTTAAGTCGAACGGTCAAAAAGAATTAACGACTTAAGGAAGGCCGTGTTTTATGGAATTGACGACTGAAACTAGGGCATTTCTTGATAATTGACGACATTGCTTAAGGCGTTATTTTTATTTGCATGGGGAATGATAACCGTCGTCAGACGCATTCAATGGGGATTGATTGATGTGATGGGAGTAATGATTATTGTTTCTGAGTAATGACTATGTTTGAGGCGTTACTTATATAAAACGTGGCTTTGCTGAAGGCGTTACTTTTGGAATTTCAACGAAATCTTTTTGGAATATAAATCGAATTAACGCCTTGTCTTAAGACGTTATTCAGTTAACGCCCACCATTGAAGGCGTCAATTATGAGAGATCAATCATTGAAGACGACGTATGCTGAGGCGTCATTTATGGAATTAACGACATTGGCCGAGTCGTTATTTGCAACAGAATCGCAGTTTATTGGAAGATTTGATCAGAATCATTGTGTTATGGCTCAATCAAAATATTATCATTGATTTATTGGAAGAAAAGATTACATTGCTTCAATGAGCCATTTTGGGCCTCAAGCTTCTTAAAGCAATTACATAAGACTTCCACTGATCTCTGTCTTCTTCTAAGTTTTCCACAGGATGATGAGCCTTGTTGATTTTCCACAGAGCTTGGATAGTTGTGCACTCTTCTCCATCTTCGTTACTGCCGAGATCCCGTATCTTGATCGGAGGGAGATGAGATGGATCTTCAAATATTTGACGTGGAAGCCCAAGTTGAGGAAGGCACCGATGTGAGTTATATAGAACAAATTTTGAAGCGCCTATGAGTCGAAGGTCCGTGCCAGGGGAGAATCGTGCACGGAGTTCTTGAGTCTTGAGTATTCCTGGGGCACAAGTAAAAAGGTTATTTGGCATTACCTTGAGATGTTCTCTCCATTCCACTCTCTTTTTTATTTGAGGTATCCGGTTCATCACCCTATTGCTTATTCCTAATGAACCGGTCATGTAAGAGAGTGGGCTTTTTGAGAAGATTCTAGAAGGTTGTTGGGTCTCCTCACATGGATCGAATTTGAAGTGGAGATCTACCCAACTTGAGAGTCCTAGCATGCATCCATAGATGGGTCTTCCC
Source organism: Amorphophallus konjac (assembly GCA_022559845.1). Classification (NCBI taxonomy): domain Eukaryota; kingdom Viridiplantae; phylum Streptophyta; class Magnoliopsida; order Alismatales; family Araceae; genus Amorphophallus; species Amorphophallus konjac. Next base: position 157,634 of record JAHNEJ010001414.1, on the reverse strand, counting down.
ATTGCCGCTGAGGTAAGCCCGCTATAGAGATAGGCTAGAATTGCCGCTCCCGCTCTCTCTCCTTCCCATAGGCTCACTATTGCGCTTAATTGGGATTCTTCCAAGAAGTCTTCCGTGGAGGGGAATAAGATTGCTCCCGCCAAGCACACCACGAAAGCTTTTGCCACCCGCTCTATCTCTTCATCTTCTTTAGCTTGATCGGATCTCTTATACACCCAAGAAGCAAGCTTTAGGAGTTTGATTCCCTTGGAAGCTTTGATTTGGTTCACTAAGTTTGGGCTGGGAATTAAACTTGTTAGTAGCTCATGTGAGGAGATTGGTTTTGGCATGATGGCCATCTTTTCCTCTTCTCCTTGCTTCATCTTCTTTAGGCCCAAAAGCATCTCTAGTTCTTCTAACAGGATTGTGGCTTCAAAAGTTGAGAATAGGAAGGTATGAGTGGAAGGATGCCATATTTCAATTAAAGCTCCTATGGCAGCCCAATCAAGGTGAATCTGGTCATAATGTTTGGCTTGGGTGACTAGGCTTAAGAGGTGCCATCTTGCTAAGTAGACCCCCATGTTTGAAGAGAACTTGGAGAGAAGAAGAGGCAGCCACTTAATCTTTGTGAATCTCCTGGCTCCTGGAACATTTGGATAATCCTGTAGGTAAAAGAAAAGAACAGAGAAAAGGATGAGAATACAGAACAGAAGGACTATGAAGATATGAAATAAAGAACAGAAAGAAACAATTCCACTTTACCTGGTTCATGGAAATTCGACTGCTGATATGCCCGTTGATTTCGGTTAGTCTGAGAGTGGAACTCTTGGATCTTTTAATAGCTCTCTCCATCTTCAGTCTGCAGGAAGAACTTGAGCGGTCGCAGCACCTGTGAACAGACAGAGGAAGCAGAAGAAGCAGGAATTCGACGAGCTGCTTGATTGATTATAAGGAAGTTTCTTTCTTTTTATAGAAGTTTGGAGAGTTTAATGCCCGTTCGGAGTTGCAGGTTGATTATCATTAGGATTGGGCTTAGCTTTCGAATCGGAGACGGAAGCGCGTTGTTAATTAACGTCCTCTCTTGGGGCGTCAATTGTTGAATTGACGACGTGACCGAGGTCGTGTGTTATTTCGCGTCTCCAGGAGGGTCGTCTTCTTCTTGAACTCTCGGTGAATTTAACGCCTTGATGAAGGGCGTGTTTTATCTTTAGACGCCTTGATGTCAGTCGTCTCTTATGAATTTGACGCCATGAACTCCAGTCGTTATTTTGTTGACTTGCATATTTGATTCTTCATATGATTTGATGAACTTAAGTGCTATCTTTTAATTGGAGTTATTTTTGGTTAAGCACTTATGATCATATTTTGCTTTGCTTTAAGAGAACTAATGAACTTTTAAGTGCAGAAGATTGCAGGTTCAAGGAGCATGGGTCACTCGTGGAAGTAACATCATTCTATTTCTTGTATTTCTTTCCTGTAAGCATTGTTACTATATGGTATTCTACGCTATTATAGCATATCAAGGACCTTGTGGTTCTGATGAACCTGGAATTTGAGTTCCCCTTCATCAAAAACAGTGATAATTCCAGGGGAGTCTTGATCGCACGGATAGGCCATTGAGTCATTAAAGGTTTGGGACGATGGTTCCACTTTATGGGTTGATGCGCGGACAAAGCTCAAAGATCTGGATTCTTGACCAAATCTAGATGGCTTAGCAATATTATCCTTGGTTATTTTTTATTTTTAGTTTATTTTATCTTTTTCTTTTAGCCCAGCATGCATCATGTAGGACTTTGAGATTCATGATGAAAATCTTTATATTATGACAATAATAAAGGTCACTCGCTCTTGATTGAGTTGACAGGAGATATTCCATTCCAAATTGAGTAGTTTATTCTCTCTGAAGCCGCTCAGGCTAGTTCCTTGAAACTGTTCCTTTTGCTGGATCTTCATCTCGATTCCCTTTATTTTTCTGCAAATCCACCTTGGTTGTAGCACGTCCACATTGGCTAGTAACCGCTCTCCAATGGTGTCTCCTTGTCGTGCCCACGTGCACATTTTATTTACTTAGTTTAGTCTCCTTTATCCAGCAAATCGATGCTTCCTTGGAATCACCTAGAGTTGTTTCACTTTGAATCTTGGAAAGATTTCTAATGCTTAGTGTCTGAGACGTGTCACATCACACCTTGGCATCTACTTATCAGTTCGCTCCACTTCAGTTCGTTTCCCCTTCATTCCGTCTCACTCCCTTCCAAAGCAGACGCCAATGCGGGGCAGCTGTAGACACGCCAAAATTGACGCTTTGTTGATCAAATCTCATGTCACTATGTTAACGCCCCAAGTGAACTTCAATATTTCTATAATATAAAGTTTTTCTATTTTTGTGTGTTTTTGTGATTTATTCTTGGGTTTTTGGAATTCACGACTTGAAGAGGGGCGTTTTTTTTCAAATAGCGACCTAATCTGGGGCGTGTTCTTCAGAAAGGACGACCACAGAGAAGGGCGTCAATTCCTGGTATTTTACGAGTCCCACCCCGATTGAAATCAATGATTAACGTCCTTTCATAGGGCGTGTTTTTGTTTAACGCCTTTGCTTCAGGCGTCTCTTTGCAATTTTCAAATAAAGAAGGTTTTTATTACCAAAATTGAATCCAGGAAGTGACGCCTTAATCCTGGTCGTGTTTTGAATTAACGCCCTTGAGCAGGTCGTCAATTCTTAATTGACGCCCTTTGGTAGGTCGTGTCTCACCCTTTCGTGTCATGCTTAGCCTTTCTTGGTCACCTTGCTCGATCTGGGAACTAGAGTCCTTGCCGTTAACGACCACTGCCTATTCTTATCTTCCCAAATCTGTGTCTATCTGTTATCGAAACCCTATAAAAGAGTCCCTTGGTTGATTTCGCGCGAGGTTAGAAGCAGAGATGTTGTTGTCACAGAGGTTAACAGGTGTTGGCGATTGAGATTGAGAGATTGATTTCTCTTCTACTTCCTCCTGCTGCCGCATCCGAAACAAAGTGTCTTCCCTCTACTGTTTACAGGAACAGTAGGGATTTTTTCTTCTTCTCTTCATTGTTGTCTGTTCATCTCATCATCGTATAGCCTTTTTCTTGCATTAGTTTTCATTGCATCTCTTCTCCTTTCCCTAATTCTCTAGGGGTTTTAAAAACAAACGAAAGGTGCACACTTTATGCTCTTCTTTCATCACCATCTTTCATCTTGGGATTGATACTACACTCACGTTTGGCTGATCTCTTTCTTTTACTTGTTTGTTCTTTGTTTAAGGGTAATCAAAAAGAGGAAGACCCCCTTCATCGGCCGGCCGATAGAAGGTGGAGGAAGGAACTCACATCCATCCCGCATCCTATTATCACCAGGTATTTGCGATCATCTTTTCTTCTTATTGAGGTAACCCCTCTGGCGATCACTCTCCTTAGTAGCACCACGTGCTCTTTTACTCCCTTTTTCATTATTCTTCTTATGCCTATATATATATATTTTGTCTTAAAAAGTGGATTATTTTCCATGATTCACATGTTCTGGCCGTTACATTCCGTTTGACCGACATTGACCATTTGAGGCGGTGCCTCTAGCGGTGGTTCCCCCGTGCGTTAGGTGTTTGTAACGCGCCTGCCCCAGGCCGTTACATGCTATGTTGGCTGAGTTGGGTTGCTGCGCCGTTGGATATAATGGTGGGGCCCCTGTGCGTCAGGCGTTTGTAACGCGCCCTGTGGTGGCCGTTACATGCCTCTCAGCTAGCTTTGGTTGTGGGTGTGTTGGCCCTGACGCGCCTGGTCTTGTGCGTCAGGTGGCTATAACGCGCTCGCTCCCATGCGTTAGTTCGTTGTAATGCGCCTCGTCTAGCGCGTTACATGCTTCGTGTGTTTTATGTTTGAGGGTTGTTGGCCCTGACGGCCCCGGTCGGGCGCGTCAGGCTGGTGTAACGCGCCAGTTGCTGGCCGTTACATGCCTTTGCGTTTCTAGAAGTTGGTTAGGGCGGTGTGCGTGATGGCTTCTCTCCCGACAGTCGCGTGGAGTGTAACGGCCTAGACTTTGATTGTCAGGTTCATGTAACGGTCTAAGGGTGGTGCGTTACATGCCTTGTGCTTCGATTCTGTTCTTTCGGTTTCTGATTGTCTTGGCTTGGCCTTGTGGTCTGCCCGTTGTCCCGTGGATGTCTTCTGACATCCTATGAGGGCTAGGACTATGTTGTAAGGTGGCCAGAAGTCTTCTTGCTTGAGGTAGGATTCTCTTTCCTACTTTTTGAGCATTGTTGTTAGGTTCTGGTCAACCCGATCTGACCCAGGAGTTGACGTGTGACCTAGTGTGTGCGTGTCTTGGCGGTTCTGTCCAGTCTGAGACACTGGTTCTGGATGCCTCGAGGTATTGCCTTACCTCGGTTGGTGTGTCCAGGTGTGCTGAGGGTTGCTGGTGTTCCCTCAGGTCTCCGTGAGTTATTTTCTGCAGAGCGTCGTTTCTTGTGGCTTAGGATTAGACCGATTGGCGGCTTGTTCCGCTATCTGTGATGATCTTGCCTTTGAGTCATCTGACTCAAGGATCGTTGCGTTGTAGGTCTAGTTGCCTGGTCCTGAGTCTGTTGGCAGTGGTTGTACTATCAGTGGTGCTTCGTAGTACGTGTGACAGGGTTTGTGAGCTGTCTGTACTTTAGCACTCGTGTTTTCGAGTCTTGTGCCTCGTGAGCCTCCGTTTGTTGTTACCCTTCGGTCTCTTGAGTGCTGGCCCGCTTGCGGATAGCAGAGGGTTCCCGTACACGGTTTGTAAGCTAGTTCCGTGGGCTCCCAGCCAACGATAGCATCCTGCCGAGGGAGAAAACTAGCTAGAGGACCTGGCTTAGGCTAGAGCCAGTGTGTGCACACGTTGTCAGGGACTGAGGACTTACGTCGACGGATGTGACCCTGACTAGTTACTTGTCTTGCTGTTGTTCTGTTTCTGGTTCAGCATCTGTTGGTGCTGCCTCTCCTTGGACTCGAAGCGGTTGTTCCTTGGACTTGGTTTGAGTACCTTGGCCTCCGCCGTTTTGGGCGTGTGTAGGTAGGTACTTGTGGCACAGCGTAAGACGTCAGTGGACGCAGCTGGCTGTTTCTGTGAGGAGGTGCTTCCATCACATGACACGTGACTCTTGGCATTTCTTGCGCATTGTGACCTTTGCGAGTGGCCCTCTCGTGGCTATACTTGAGGTCAGTGCCCTATTGCGTGCGCGATGTTCTGGTCGTGCGTGGGGCTGTGTGCACGACGTTTTTGCTCGTGTTTGGTTGTCGTGTGTCTAGGTCTTCTCTAGACCTTTTTGTATATGTTATTGGTTTTTGCCCTCTTCTTTGGTGTTGGTCGACGGATTGGTGTACCCTACTGTGTGAGTCTAGGGTTGACCGTCTGTTACCTTTTGGAGTAGCTTAAAGTGTCGAGTTCTCCTCGGTGGCCGTGTTCCGTGTTTTACGGCCTCGCTCTTCTTTGTTGTTGAGCTCCCCTTGCTCGTTGCCTGTTCCCTACTCCTGCTGTCCCTATTCTATTTACAGCTTTGTAGTGTAGCTTTTCCTGCTTTGCTGCACTTGCTGTTTTACAGTTGCTTCCGTTGCACTGTGCGTTTTTCAGTGGGGATCCGTGTGACCCCTACTGAGTTTCTGTTTAGAGACTCACCCCTGCTTTTCAGGTGGGTTTCACCTTTTGCTTCCGCGTGGTTCCTGGAGTGTGCGTGCTCGTTGCGTGCCGTTGCTGCTAGCTGGTACCTGCTTCGGGCTTCTCCCGACCTTTTGGTACGTCTTTTTTTTATGTCGACTATACTGTGCTAGACTAGCTGTCTTTAGCTTTGGACTTGACTCTGGGATATAATTGTTAATTTGAACAGTTAATTAAAAAGTAATTTTATTTCTGCTACTTTAGCAAACCTATCTAATGAAATTTAATTGCTTACTGTACTATCTCTGTGGCTTCAATGTACTCTACACGTGCCTTTTTCCCTTCGGAGCTTTCCCGCTCTTGGGAGGCCTCGCGGGTTTCATGCAGTATCACGCATATCCGGTAGTTCTACCGGGTATGCCGGGTATCCGGAATCTGGGTCGCTACAATGGTAAACTTATCTTTATCATCCTATCAGTAAGTTAATATATGAGAATTATTTTAGCATGTTAAGTATTAATTTATGCATGTTAAATATTAATTTCCAACATGTTAAAAATTAAATCCAGCATGAAAAATTTATTTTTATCATCTTATCAGTAAAATAACATATGAAAATCATTTTCAACATGTTAACATTATTTTCAGCAAGTTAGAATTATTTTCGGCATAAAAATCTATTTTTATAACAAAATTTTGATTTTTATAATAATAAATCACCGTTTTGGATAAACTAATGCATCTCTAATGTACAAAAACTTCCTGAAAATATGTCTAAATACTTGTAAACCAAATACACACAAGATTAAACCATGGAATTAAATTAATTCTATTAAACTCTAAGTACTTGAATTTTATTCCTAGTTACCGTTCTTTCTTGAATTCCACGACTTAATGTCGTTAAACACAATGCCTTAAAATTATTATTCACTCCTCTTGCTACTTCTGAGATTTTGTCAGATCTGTACTTTTTACAAAAGTGCTTATTCTTGAAATTCATTGGCTATAGTGTTAAGTGGATGTCTAAATGTACTTGGGATCTTATGATCCACCGACCCAATGCCTGGCATTAATGGGGCCCGGTCTGGTCCTGGGAGGAGCACCCGAAAGTACTTGTGCCCATGGGAGTTGATTGACCACGGTGTGACATTGCACCAAAGTGCATGACTTGCTAGATTATTTATGACATTCCACACTTCGTTATTGTACTTGTTTACTTGTTACTTGAAATTACTTGAAATTACATGATATATTTGACTTGCATGAAATGACCAAATTCTTTCATGATATTCTTTACATGTTCAATATTCAATACTTGAAATTATCTTGGAACATTGTTATCATGTTATTACTTGAAATTCCGTATACAATTTTCTACTTGCTATTCATGATCTTAAACACTTCCTGATTTACTTGAAAAAAATATCCAAAATGATAAATACTTAAATATTACCTGATTATAGAGATATAAAATCCTAATGAGCTTTTTGCTCACCCTACGTTTTGGTAAATTGTTGTAGGAAATGAAATTGAATAAGGGAATGGACAAGAGTGAAAGAGTGTTTTTCTTTTCCCTAGGATTTATGTAGGTCATTAGTGATTTCACAAGAATGTTGTATTTTGGAGTTTGAAGATTGTAATTACCTTTATGGCTTATGAATTAGTGATTTAAACTTCATTTGATGGAATAAAAGTATCATTTTCTCATCTATCTTTCTCTTTAGAAATCAAATTGTACATGCTCTGATCAACACGCTTGTTTACGGCTCGCTCACGTTCTTGATATTCCGTGTCGGGGCGTGACAGTCTTTGTGGTATTAGAGCATATGTTACATAAAACCTAGGATTTCTTAAACATAGGTTTTCCCTTAATATAGGTATAGATCAATACCTAGAAATCGGTTAGGAACTTAAACTTTCCCGATAAGTTTGGGTAGAACCATGGGTTAAGTTTTAAAGAAAAAGAGTTAATCAAGAAATGAAGACCAAAATAAAATATTAAACATTGTAATTATGGTTGCAGGTTAATTCTTGCAAATGGCCGTCGAGAGAGCTCAATGGCGCGAGATGCAACGCACCGTTCAAGGTTTAACCCAAGCCCTCCAACAAGTTGCTCAGGGAGGAGCCAACCGAGGAGCCGAAGACTTGCATAGAAATTTTCGGAGCATAAACCCTCCCAAGTTCGCAGGATCTACGGATCCGGATGAGGCCGAACATTGTATTAAGGAAATCGAGAGGATTTTTCGAGTCATGCAATGTGCCGACGAGGAAAAGGTCATACTTGCTACTTTCCAATTGGAAAGTGATGCACGTGCCTGGTGGGAATCAGTCAAAGCTACTTTACCGCATGACCAAGTATTATGGGAAGAGTTCGTGGAACACTTCAATAGCAAGTATTTCTCCGACCGAGTGCAAGAAAGGAAGGCTGCCGAGTTTATCGCCTTAAAACAAAGGGGATTATCGGTTGCGGAATATGAAGCTCAATTCTCAAGATTATCTCGGTACACTCCACATCTCGTGGGTACCGACAAAATGAAGGCAAGGAGATTTCTCAATGGCTTAAGGCCGTAATATATTACTCAACTCATCCCGATGGATATTCAAATATATAGTGATGCGGTACGAAGAGCACAACTCTTGGAAGATGCAACGGAGTTATCGGATCGCATCTGAGGAAGGGAAGCCAAGAGAGAGCAAGTTACGGGAGCCGGAAGTTTCAAGCCTTCCTTCGAGAAGAAAAGACCTAATGACAACCGTAGCTTCAACAAGGACAGGCGTAATTTCAACAAAGGTCTACGTAACTTTCAAGGGGACAAGAAGCCGAGGACATTCGACAAGCAAATTGTCCCTATCTCTACGACATCAACAGAATTATGTAAATTCTGCGAGAAGCCCGGACACAAAGCCGAGGAATGCTGGAGAAAGCTCGGCGCATGTCTTCGTTGCGGGAGTCGGGAGCATAGGATCCCGAATTGCCCTCTTCTCAACGAGCAAGCTCCACCACCGGCAAAGCTTCCTATTATTGCCAAAAAGCAAGGAAGACTTCAAGCTCTCATGGATACGGAACCTACCGAAGAAGGAGACGTCGTGGAAGGTACTCTTTTCATATACTCTCGACCTACCTCTGTTTTATTTGATACTGGAGCTACGCATTCATTTATCTCTAGAAGCTTTGCTGGTCTTTTATCTATGAAGTCTGTTCCATTAGATTCTACACTCATGATTACTACCCCTATTGGAACGGGAACGGAAATTAAACATTTCTATCTTGATAGTGAAGTTCTAATTAGTGGTTGCAACTTACCTGCTGATGTAGTATGCATGGAGATGGAAGGATATGATGTTATTCTGGGTGCCGATTGGCTATCTACTCATAGAGCTAATGTCAATTGCAAGTTGAGTAGGGTAACTTTCATGGGTTACCCCAACCTCTTATTTTATGGTATCAGGCATTCTAAACACTTGTCTCTCATTTCGGCCCTCAAAGTCGAGAAATTATTAAGGAAGGGTTGTACCGGTTTCTTAGTTTCTATCACTATGACCGAGCCTACGGAACCCATTCTAAAGCACATTCCTATCATTCGGGATTATTTTGATGTATTTCTGGACGAGTTTCCTGGTATTCCTCCGGAGAGAGAGGTGGTATTCTCTATTGATTTGATTCCGAGAGCAGGACCAGTTTCTAAAGCTCTGTATCGGATGTATGCTGTCGAAATGAAGGAAGTAAAGGAATAACTACTGGAGTTATTGGAGAAGGGGTTTATCCGACCAAGTACTTCACCTTGGGGAGCCCCAGTCCTCTTTGTTAAAAAGAAGGATGGTTCGATGAGGTTATGTGTTGATTATCGGCAATTGAATCAACTCACCATCAAGAATAAATATCCATTGCCAAGGATTGATGAATTATTCGACCAGATTTCAGGAGCTCGATATTTTTCAAAGATCGATCTTCGATCTGGTTATCGTCAGTTGAAAATCAAGGAAGGTGATATTCACAAGACCACATTCCGGAGTAGGTATGGACATTACGAGTTCACCGTTATGCCTTTTGGCTTAACAAATGCGCCTGCCGCATTTATGCAATTAATGAACAGCGTATTCAGGCCATACCTCGATCAATTTGTAGTTATCTTTATCGATGACATTTTGATCTACTTCAAGTCCAAGGAAGAACATGAAGAACATCTCAAGAAGGCCCTTCAATTATTAAGAGATCACAAGCTTTATGCCAAATTAAGCAAATGTGATTTCTGGTTGGAGGAAGTTTTTTTTCTCGGTCACATAATTTCCCCGAACGGTATTGCCGTCGATCCTTCAAAGATTGAGGCCGTAAAGAACTAAGAAAAACCTACTAGTGTGACGGAAATCTGAAGCTTTTTGGGATTGGCTAGATATCATCGAAGATTTATCAAGGACTTCTCCAAGATTGTAGTATCTTTAACAAGATTGACAAGGAAGGAGAATCCTTTTATATGGTCTGGGGAATGCGAGAAAAGCTTTCAAACTTTAAAGGAGTTTCTGACGACTGCTCCTATTCTCACATTACCTACGGAAGGAGGAGGATTCAAAGTATATGCTGATGTATCTGGAATTGGCCTAGGTTGCGTATTAATACAACATGGCAAGGTCATAGCTTATTCCTCACGGTAATTGAAGAAGCACGAGAAAAATTCTCCCGTACATGACCTAGAGCTGGCAGCTATGGTTTTTGCTTTAAAGATCTGGCGACATTATCTCTATGGCGAAACCTTTATTGTGTATTCCGATCACAAGAGTCTCGATCAAATATTTATTCTCTCAAAAGGAGCTCAATATGAGACAAAGACGGTGGTTGGAATATTTAAAGGATTTCGATTTCTCTACACAATATCACCCCGGAAAAGGCAATGCCGTAGCTGATGCACTTAGCAGGAAGCCAATGACTTTATTATCAAGCTTAATGGTTAAAGAATGGCATCTACTTGAACAAATGGCAATTCTAGACCTCAATATGGAGGAGAAGGAAGGTGGAGTCCTTATTGCCAATATTCGACTCCAACCTGAGTTACTCTCGGAAATCAAAGAGCAACAAGATGATGATCCGTTGATCATGGAAATTAAAGAGAAATTAGAACAACGACCGGATTTTCTTCTGGCTGATGATGGAAGGTTATTATTCAAAGGAAGAACATGTGTACCGGACTGCTCTATCCTCAAGGGTAAAATCTTGGAGGAAGCACATCGGTCTAAGTACACTATACATCCCGGTGCTACAAAAATATACCAAGACCTCAAAGAACTTTCTGGTGGCCTAACATGAAAAGAGAGGTAGCCGAGTTTATAAGCCGATGTCTGGTCTGTCAACAAGTTAAGTCCGAACACCTCAAACCGGCTGGTAAACTCAAGCCTCTCGAAATACCGGAATGGAAATGGGATAGTATCGGTATGGATTTCATTGTTGGTTTACCGAGGACCCGAAGTGGTTTTGATGCTATATGGGTAATTGTGGACCGACTAACTAAGTCCGCCCACTTCTTACCTATCAAGACTAAATGGACCGTGGATGTTCTAGCCACCTTATATATCAAGGAGATCGTAAGGCTGCATGGTATTCCAAGCTCTATTATTTCGGATCGAGATTCGAGATTCACCTCTCATTTCTGGAAACATTTGCAATCATCTATGGGTACTAGGCTAAGATTTAGCACTGCTTTTCACCCTCAGACTGATGGACAAATCGAGAGGACGAATCAGATTACTGAAGATATGTTGAGAGCCTGCATGATAGACTTCGGTGGAAGTTGGCATGAACATTTACCACTGACTAAGTTCGCTTATAACAATAGCTATCAGTCGAGTTTACAAATGGCACCATTCGAAGCTCTATATGGCCGAAGCTGTAGATCACCTTTATGTTGGAGCGATGTTGGTGAAAAAGGATTTCTTGGTCCCGACATTGTCCAAGACACAACTCACAAGATCCAGTTAATTCAAGAAAGATTAAAGGTCGCTCAATCACGGCAAAAGAGTTATGCCGAAAATCGGAGGAGAGACCTTGAATTCTAAGTGGGGAAGCATGTCTTTTTTAAAGATCTCACCCACACAAGGAATTAGAAGATTCGACATCAAGGGAAAGCTGAGTCTGATATTTATTGGCCCTTTCGAGATTCTGGAACGAATCGGCGAGGTGGCGTACAAGCTAGCTTTGCCTCCTCAACTGGCCGGTGTACACGATGTCTTCCATGTATCAATGTTAAGGAAGTACGTGTACGATCCTTCACATGTGATTCAATTTGAAGAATTGAAGCTGCAAAAGGACTTATCATATGAAGAAAGACCGATCAAGATATTAGATTGGAAACTACACCAACTAAGGAATCGGGCTATACTGGTGGTGAAAGTCCAATGGAGCAAACGTGGATTCGAGGAAGCCACATGGGAGTTAGAAGAATCTATCAAGAAAAAATACCCGGATTTAATCTCAGGTTAGAATTTTAACCTTTCTATTTGAATTTATGAATTTTAGTTGTATAATGTGAATTTGGAGGACCAAATTCTTTTAAGTGAGGGAGGATGTAGAAACTCGATAAATAAAGATGAGAAATAAAATTTTCAATTTTATTCTATAATTAAAATTTTCATGAAATAATTAAATTATAATTTAACTATATGTAATAAACTAGATAAATGTATTTATTTGAATTTACTTAAGGTAAATTGAAAAATAAATACTTTAACCCTTAGATAAATCATAGGAAGCCCAATAAAAGTCCATATAATGGACTATGATTACAATTGGCCCATTGGATAATCCATAATGGGTTAGATTAAAGGATTAAAGGATTTATTGAAGGATAATTAGACCAAAATTCGTAACACATGTTTAATATGGCATTTAAGGGATTAAAATAATCCAATTTCTAGAAGATTGACTCAAGAATCAACCCTTACCTAATATACAACTTTAGACCAGTCGAAATTACATTATTTTCACACCAAAAATGGGCTAGATTAAGAAGAGAAATTAAAATTTTCTTCTAATTCAGACTTAATGGGTTAGGTAAAAATTAGGTGAGGAATCTTGACAAAATTGGTCAAGTTTTGGCTATAAATAGAATCCCAATCAACCCTCAAACCATCCCTGGAGACCTAAGCTATGCTGGTGTGAAGATTGAAGGAGATTTGAAGGAGATTTGAAGGAAGATTTGAAAAATCAAAGGCTTTTCTATTTATTCTGAATTATTTTTCCCCTTTCCATTGGAAGCAATTAAAGGTAGATATCTCTCATGATAAATTTTAATTAAATCATGTTAGATTGTTCCTTTTTCAATGCTCTTTCCATTGATATCTTATTCATTAAATTTCATTGAGAAATGAGTGTGTTATAGCTATTTTAGTGAAGAAAAATTGAAAGTAGCAGAAAAATCAAGTTTTCTGTCAAAAAAATCAAAACTTAGTGAAAAGTGTCGACCTCCCGGGTTGACACTTTTCACGGCTGAAAAGTGTCGACCTCCCGGGTCGACACTTTTTCACGAGTCCAGAAAGAGGACAGGGGGCAACCAAGTGGAGGAGCGCCAGCTCCATCTGAAGAAGATTTGGGTCACCAAGGAGGAGACCCAGATTATAAGGCGTGCCATGGCGGAGGAGCCCTTCCGCATGTCGGAACTTCAGCGGATGCGGAGTCCGCCGAGCACTGAAGCCTCGGTCTCTCCGGGGTTTACAACCCAGCCTCTACGGGGGCAGAAGCACCGTGGAGCCGGCAAGAAGGTGTGGCCGACCTCCAGGTCGACACTTTTTCACGAGTCCAGAAAAATCACACACTGGGATATAAGTGTCGACCCACAGGGTCGACACTTTCATCCCGTAAATAAAGGTCGACCCCAAGGGTCGACACTTTTCCTGACTTATATAAATATATAAATATATATATACTCAGTTATATGAAAAATTTATACCTCACCTCACCTCGGCCCGGCGCGGCGCGGCACAAATAAATAAATAAATATACTTAGATTTCATAACCATTCAAATTCGACACACAACTCGAGCCCACATCTTATGTCCCTTAGGTTCTGACCCAAGGGTGAGCTCTCCAACATATAAAGCCAATGAAGTTTTTCTAACTTCCAATGTGAGACTAAAAATTAGCCACTATATAATAGAAATTATAACCTTTGAAATCCACGTTAATTGTATGCATTTAGTCACCAAAAGTAAAGAAAGGTAATATTAGCATGTTTGAATTCTTACAGCATGTTAAAGAAATTATTTTTGTAGAATAAAATTTTTTTTAACATGTAAAAATCTATTTTTAACAATAATATTAGTAAATTAATGCATGAAAAATATTTCCAGCATGTTAAAAATGACTTCCAGCATGATAAAATTATTTTATTTATACTGAGATATAAAAACTATTTTTCAGCATGTAAATCTATTTTTTTTGCATGATAAATCTAATTTCAAATTAAATAATTAGTAAATTGATGAATGAAAATTACTTCCAGCATGTTAAAATTACTTCCAGTAGGATAAAATTATTTTTAGCATGTTAGAATTATTTATAACATGTTAGAACTATTTTCAGCATATTAAAGCTATTTTTTAGCATGATAATTCTATTTTTCCTATCAAGTAATTAGTAAATAAATGTAGAAAAATTATTTTCAGCATGACAAAATTTATGTTGTTATCAGAGAATTTCTGTAATCAGCATGGTAAACTTATCTTTATCATCATATCAGTAAGTTAATGTATGAGAATTATTTTAGCATGTTAAGTATTAATTTATGCATGTTAAATATTAATTTCTAACATGTTAAAAATTAAATCCAGCATGAAAAATTTATTTTTATCATCTTATCAGTAAAGTAACATATGAAAATCATTTTCAGCATGTTAAAATTATTTTCATCAAGTTAGAATTATTTTCGACATAAAAATCTATTTTTATAACAAAATTCTAATTTTTATAATAATAAATCACCGTTTTGGATAAACTAATGCATCTCTAATGTACAAAAACTTCCTGAAAATATGTCTAAATACTTGTAAACCAAATGCACACAAGATTAAACCATGGAATTAAATTAATTCTATTAAACTCTAATTACTTGAATTTTCTTCCTAGTTACCGTTCTTTCTTCAATTCCACGACTTAATGTCGTTAAACATGATGCCTTAAAATTATTATTCACTCCTCTTGCTACTTCTGAGATTTTACCAGATCTGTACTTTTACAAAAGAGCTTATTCTTGAAATTTATTGGCCATAGTGTTAAGTGGATGTCTAAACGTACTTGGGATCTTATGATCCACCGACCCAATGCTTGGCATTAATGGGGCCCGGTCTGGTCCGGAGAGGAGCGCCCGAATGTACTTGTGCCCATGGGAGTTGATTGACCACGGTGTGGCATTGCACCGAAGTGCATGACTTGCTAGATTATTTATGACATTCCACACTTCGTTATTGTACTTGTTTACTTGTTACTTGAAATTACTTGAAATTACATGATATATTTGACTTGTATGAAATGACCAAATTCTTTCATGATATTCTTTACATGTTAAATATTTAATACTTGAAATTATCTTGGAACCTTGTTATCATGTTATTACTTAAAATTCTGTATACAATTTTCTACTTGCTATTCATGATCTTAAACACTTCCCGATTTACTTGAAAAAAATGTCCAAAATGATAAATACTTAAATATTGCTGGATTATAGAGATATAAAATCCCACTGAGCTTTTTGCTCACCCTACGTTTTGGTAAATTATTACAGGAAATGAAATTGAAGAAGGGAATAGACAAGAGTGAAAGAGTGTTTTTCTTTTCCCTAGGATTTATATAGGTCATTAGTGATTTTACAAGAATGTTGTATTTTGGAGTTTGAAGATTGTAATTACCTTTATGGCTTATGAATTAGTGATGTAAACTTTATTTGATGGAATAAAAGTATCATTTTCTCATCTATCTTTCTCTTTAAAAATCAAATTGTACATGCTCTAATCAACACGCTTATTTAGGACTCGTTCACGTTCCCGATATTCCGCGTCGGGGCGTGACACGCCATTTCCCTGAGCCTTCCTTGTGACCGAGAACCCCTGAACCATGTACTAAAACCCAGTAAACTCACTACTAAAAATTGGAAAATTTTCATTACTTAAACCATGTAAACTCAAGTTATTAAACCCTGAAATCTGATTTAGACTTCAGAGATTTTAAACCCCTAAGATAAGGGAGCCAAGATCCACCAGACTTGCCTATGTGTCATGCATTTTAAATGGATTAGTCATCATTCATCATTTACATGTGATATGTCCTTGAATTCAATTCCTGAAAAATCTACCTTATATTCCTACAATGTGTAAAATTCTTGAAATTCTACATTGGCTATATAAATGAGAGTGGATGTCAAAAAGTATATATGAATGCTGTGCATAGAGGGCCCGGTCTGGTCCTGGGAGGAGCACCCGAAGGTATTTGTGCCCATGGGAGTTTATTGACCATGGTGTTTGGCATTGCACCGAAGTACTTGCTTGCTTGACTTGACTTGAGACATTCCCACTTACTCTCACGTGACATGCTTAACTCGCTTGACATGAATGGCTTGGCACGAAAAAGGGCAATTTACTTGCTTGAATGAAATAGCCAATTCTGTTATACTACTTGCTATCACACGAGCTTGAAATCACTTGCTTGAATACTGATTTTCCCCTTCTTGGAAGGGCTTGCAAGATTGTTAAATTCTTGAAATACTTGATTGAATACTGATTTCTTGGAAATACTTGGCAATTACTTGCTAGTTTTTTATTGATACAACTTATTGAAATTCATGTGATACTCTCTTGATACAATTCTTGATATTCTTGCTTGATCCACATGCATCATTATACCGCATGAACTTGTAATTATCTTAAAGATTGTTAGAGCTTGAGATATAGATCCTACTGAGTGATTCGCTCATCCAGTTGCAATTCTAACGATTTTTAGGAAATTTGGATAGCAACTACCACCCAGATGGGTGATGAGTGCTAGAGTCACCAATTGGTGTATCGTCAGCTAGTCTTATGTCTTACCTTGTATTTTTTTTCAAGTGATTGTTAAGGCTTGTAATCGTATGGTATATTTCGGCCAGTTATGATTAAGTTGGATTGGATTATGCCAAAATATATAGCATTATGAACTAATTTGGGATGTTATTATTCTGGTTAAAATAATTGTCATCTTGGACTATGGTATTATGCTCAACCTTTGAGTTAGCAATAGAATTACCAAGTACTATGTGCGCTCTGACTTTACACGAATGACACGATCTATATAAACGCGTCACGCATCCGGGTATCTTCCGCGCTCGGGGCGTGATAGTCTTCATGGTATCAGAGCCTACGATTTCAATTTCCTAGGAAATTAGAGGAAATAAGAGGTTAGGAAAAATTAGAAGTCATGATTGAAATCTAAGAAAAACCTAAGTCCAAGGGTAGATTTATACCTTACCGGGTAAGATGGGTAGAGCCATGTGTTAAGTTCTATATTGACTTTTGACCTCATAATAAAACCCAAAATTTATTACACTTAAACTCTTTTGTAGGATCATGGCTGTTGAAAGAGCACAATGGCGCGAGATGCAACGCACCGTGCATGGCCTTACTCAGGCACTGCAACAAGTGGCGCAAGGCGGTGCTAACCGTGGAGCCGGTGATCTCCACAGGGGTTTCCGCAACATGAACTCGCCAAGGTTCACGGGTTCGTCTGATCCCAAAGATGCCGAAAATTGGTTAAAGGAAATGGAACGAATTTTTCGTGTGATACAATGCACATGCGATGAGAATGTTCTACTTGCTGTATTCCAACTGGAGCGGGACGTTCGATGTTGGTGGGAATCCATAGAAGCAACACTACCAGAAGACCATGTCGCATGGGATGAATTCGCTGAGCATTTCAACAACAAGTACTTCTCCGACCGTATCTAGGAGAAGAAGGCCGTGTAATTCACCGCTCTAAAACAAGGGGGCTTGAAAGTGGCCGAGTATGAGGCCCAGTTTTCAAGACTGTCCAGGTATGCACTCCACCTAGTGTGTACGGAGAAAATGAAGGCTAAAAGGTTCCTCAACTGGCTTCGGCCCCACTACATTACACAACTTGCGCCGATGGACATACAAGTCTACTCGGAAATAGTTCGGCGTGCGCAGTTGCTTGAGGACACCACCGAGTTATCACAGAGGATCCGAGGAAGGGACAAGAAGGAACATGTCACAAGCCCAGGAAATTTTAAAGTATCATTTAACAAGAAGCGGTACTTCAGTGGAGGAGAATCCTCCAAAGGGAAGAGATTCCAAAAGAATGTCAAGCTATTCTCCACCACTACACCTTCCAAGGAAGTTTGCAAATATTGTGATAAACCCGGCCATAAGACCGAGGAATATTGGAGGAAGCTAGGAGCCTGTCTCCGATATGGAAGCCGTGAACATCGGATTCCAAATTGCCCACTGATGAATGAGCAAGCCATTAAAGAGGAGAAGTTTCTGGCAAAGAAGCAAGGCCATTTGCAAGCTCTCTAAGAGACGGAACCAATGGAAGGAGGAATCGCGAAAGGTACACTAATCATTTTCTCCAAGACTGCTAAAGTTTTATTTGATACTGGAGCAACACATTCATTTGTTTCTAAGAAATTGGCTGCTGCATTTACTAAGGAACCTAAGTGGTTAGACTTAGTCATATCTACACCTATCGGGAACAAGGCCGACCTCACACATTATTACCCAAACTGTGAGATTTTGGTTAAAGGAAATAATTTACCGGCCGACCTAATTTGCCTAGATATGGAAGTGTATGATGTCATACTAGGTGCTGATTGGTTATCCACATACCAAGCAACTGTAGATTGCCGGAATGGCAAGATAACTTTTGTGGATTTCCCAGAATTGGTGTACATTAGCCCTCGAGCTAGATCACCTCTTGTATCAGCTCTCCGAGCTAGTAAACTTACAAGCAAGGGATGTATGGCTTTCATTGCATTTGTAACTACCACGGACATCGAGGAGTCTAAGCTTGAAGACATCCGTGTAGTTCGGGATTTTTCTGACATTTTTCCAGAAGAATTGCCAGGTTTACCCCCGGAGCGGGAGGTGTCATTCACTATCGACCTCGCTTCGAGTGCTGGACCTATTTCCAAGGCACCTTACAGAATGTCTCCTACTGAGCTGAAGGAGCTAAAGGAACAACTCATGGAGCAATTGAACAAGGGTTTCATCCGGCCAAGTACTTCCCCATGGGGAGCGCTTGTGCTATTCGTCAAGAAGAAGGATGGATCGATGAGACTCTGCATCGACTATCGGCAGTTAAATCATCTTACAATCAAGAACAAGTACCCACTACCGAGGATCGATGAATTGTTTGATCAGATATCTGGAGCTAAATATTTCTCCAAGATTGATCTTCGTTCTGGCTATCACCAACTGAAGATCAAAGAAGAAGACATTCATAAAATTGCATTCCGAAGTAGGTATGGGCATTACGAATTTCTAGTTATGCCTTTCGGACTAACAAATACCCCCACAGCTTTCATGCAGTTAATGAACAGCATATTCAGGCCTCACTTAGATCAGTTCATTATGGTCTTTATCGATGATATTTTGATTTATTCGAAGTCTGAAGAAGACCATGAAGAACATCTTAAGAAGTCATTGCAAATATTGAGGGAACACAAATTATATGCCAAATTCAGCAAGTGCAAGTTTTGGCTCGAGGAAGTATCCTTCTTGGGCCATATAATTTCGAAGAACGGAATTTCCGTGGAGCCATCAAAGGTCGAAGCCGTGAAGAATTGGGAACGACCAACGAATGTAACGGAGATTCGAAGTTTCTTGGGGGTAGCTGGTTATTATCGGCGTTTCATCAAGGACTTCTCAAGAATTACTGTTCCTCTCACCCGATTGACTCGCAAGGAAATACCTTATGAGTGGAAGGAAGACTGTGAGACGAGTTTTCAAGCTTTCAAAGATCTCTTGACCACTGCTCCAGTCTTATCATTGCCAATTGAAGGAGAGAAGTACGAGGTATATACCGATGCTTCGGGTATAGGCCTCGGGTGTGTACTAATGCAAAATGGGAGAGTCATTGCATACTCTTCCCGGCAACTGAAAAAGCATGAAGAGAACTACCCGGTTCATGATTTAGAGCTAGCCACAGTGGTTTTTGCCTTAAAAATATGGAGGCAGTATCTCTATGGAGAACAATTCACTGTATACTCCGATCACAAGAGCCTCAAGTATTTATTCTTCCAAAAGGAGCTAAACATGCGGCAAAGGCGATGGCTTGAATACCTCAAGAATTTTGAATTCACTATACAATACCATCCTTATAAGGGTAATTCTATAGCCGATGCCCTCAGTCGAAAGCTGAGAGTAATATTGGCCAACTATATGATACAAGAATGGAAGTTGCTGGAGAAATTCTCTGAGCTTGATATTAGTATCGATGAGAAGAACGGGTGTATTACTCTAACCCATATGAGTCTCCATCCGGATTTGCTACCAGAAATTCAGAAGCTACAAGAAGTAGATCCTACACTGGTGGAGATAAGGCACCAGCTAGAGGAGAGGCTTGATTTCAAGCTGGCACCCAACAGAAGACTGTTATTCCATGAACGGACATATGTACCTGACTGTCCTGAGTTGAAGAAGAAGGTTCTTGAAGAAGTTCATCGATCGAGGTACACAATCCACCTTGGAGCTACCAAGATGTACCAAGATTTAAAAAAGACATTCTAGTGGCCTAATATGAAAAGGGAGGTAGCGGACTTCGTATCTCGCTACCTGACATGTCAACAAGTGAAGGCGGAACATTAGAAACCCGCCGAAAAACTGCATCCACTAGATATTCCCAAGTGGAAGTGGGAAGACATTGGCATGGATTTTATTATGGGCTTGCCCAAGACTAGAGGTGGACATGATGGAATTTGGGTATTTATCAACCTCGTAACTAAATCGGCTCATTTCTTGCCTATCAAAAGCTGATGGTCGGTTGATGTCCTTACTGCCTTGTATATCAAGGAGACGGTTAGATTGCATGGAGTTCCCATGTCGATCGTATCCGATCGAGACCCGCACTTCATCTCTCATTTTTGGAAGAGTGTACAACACTCTCTGGGGATGAAACTCAACTTCAGCACTGCTTTCCATTCCCAGACAGATGGACAGACCGGAAGGACAAATCAAGTTGTGGAAGATATGTTAAGAGCATGTATTATAGACTTCAGTAGAAGTTGGCACGATCACTTACCCCTAGCCGAATTTGCATATAATAATAGCTATCAAGCCAGTATCCGGATGGCACCTTTCGAGGTGCTCTATGGCTATAGTTGTCGATCCCCAATATGCTGGGATGAAGTCGGTGAAAAGTAAATCCTAGGCCCAGGTATGGTGAGAGACTCAACTGAAAAAATACACCTCATTCGAAAAAGGCTAAAGGTAGCACAGTCTAGGCAGAAGTCATATGCTGACAATAGGAGAAGAGATATGGAATTTCAAGTTGGAGACCATATTTTCCTCAAGTTCTCTCCTGGTCGAGGTATTAGAAGATTCGGTGTTAAAGGTAAACTTACACCAAGGTTTATTGGTCCATTCGAGGTATTGGAGAGAGTGGGCGAGGTAGCTTACCGCATTACCTTGCCTCCACAACTATCAGAGGTGAACAACATATTCCATATTTCTATGCTGAAGAAGTATGTGCACGATCCTCTCCACATCATCGATCACACTGGCTTAGTGATACAGAAGGACCTCACCTCTGAGCAGAAGCCAATGAAGATTCTCGACCGAGAAGTCCGAGTTCTAAGAAAAAAAGACGATCCCTATGGTGAAAATCTAATGGAATCGATGCTTAGAGCAAGAAGCTACATGGGAAACCTAATAGAAATACTACGAAGTGATCTAGAAGGGGGGATGAATAGATCACCCCAATTATAAACTCAGATCAAAAGATCACGCTATATAACTCGAGAGTAGAGGTGCAGAACATTTAACACATGGTAGAAAAACACACTCACAAGGAAATGAGCGCCTCAAAAAGCAATCGATGATACTCAGCTAAATGATCGAGCAGAAGATGGGTCAAAGAAGGCAAAGAAGATAGCAACCTCCACCAACTAAAGATCAGAAAGCGCACAAAAGGCAGAGCAACAATCACACAAGGAGGCAAAAGGTTTTTAGGTGGTTCGATTGCCCATGGCAATCTACAAACACCCCTCGTCCACACAGCACAAGGATTCCACTAGCTCAAGCTAGAAAAGCAGACTCAATCTGTGACAACGGCTGGCTAACAGCTTGTCGAGAGGGAGACAAATCCCTCAACCTGGTCTTACACCCCGCAGAACCTGAACCCTGGACTTGCTACCTACAAATCCAGAACCGGAGGTCAATTCCTCCCTTCCTCCACACCATAGGGAACTCTAAAAACACGGATGGTGAAACAAGGATCAGAATAAAGAGGAAAAGTGAAAACAAAACAATGGACAATGTAGCTTCAAATAAGCATAAACAAATTCACTGGCTGGCTGCTCTCAGAGACTTCTTCTCTCTTTCTCTCCACTCACACTGAATTTCTCGCCCTCTCTCTTGCTCCTGGAGACGCTCTCTTTCTCAGGTGGAGATAATTGGCCGCTTTTCTAGCACCCTTCTTCGAAGGGTTGGGTATTCTTATATATGAGCAGGGGCTCCGTATGGATGAGGCAAAAGAGCCCTACTAAAACTCCATTGGTCCACCTGTTAGGGAATAGAATGTTCCTTTTCTCGGATCACGTGCCTTTCTTTGCCCCTTTATCCACGAGCCAGTCTTCTACCATTTCAGAGATCACGTGCCTCTTCTGTAAAAGAGATTGTTCCATGCAAAAGAAAGGACAGAGTACAGTGTATGACCTAAGTTCTTAAGGGATGCATAGACTATATAGTGTAACGATCAAACATGCACAGACCTTAGGTTTAGTCAAACAGGATGTGCACTGACCTTAACTTGCTGTTAATGAGACATGCTCGGACCATTGGTAGCACGCAACAAAAAATGCACGGACCTTCCATTGAAGGAATAGGAAAGTGCACAGACCATGAAATGCGTATATACTAAACATGCACCAACGCTACAGTGAGCTTAAGGCTGAACATGCATCGGTTTGAATAGTGAATTACACGGACTTCAGGTGCGAGGAAGATAATGTGCACGGACCCTCATTACTGTGCTACAGGGACTAGCACGGACCTTGGTATGCTTAGAGCTGAAATATGCACCGATGTTAGATATGCAGAATGGCCTAAATGTACAGACCTTCTACTAGATGAACAGTGACATGCACCGACTGGTACAGTGGAATGCACAGACCTTCCCATGCACAATGCAAGACCTGCACCGACCTTATCATGCCATAAACACGACATGCACCGTACCGACTCTAGATGTGCGATGCAAAGACTTGCACTGACCTTTTTTGGCCTTAGTCATAGACATGCACCGACCTAATGCGAGCCAAAACCTGCACCGACTTCCCTTGCATGCGTGCAGCAAACTTGCACCGACCGTATGCTCACGGCAAAAGTTGCATCGACCTGAAGCGCTCACAGCAAACTATCTATGCACCGACCTTCATGCGTGCGCAAGACAGAATGTGCACCGACTTGTGCTCGAAGCAAAGGCTGCACCGACCCTTATATGCGTGCATGTAAAAACATGCACCGACTATATATGATATGAAATGAACTATGCACAGACCTTAGTTAGCCAAGTCTCAAACTAGCATCGACTCTGTGTATGCGTGAAGTGCAACTAGCTTCGACCTTAGGCTATTTGATGAAATGCCATGCACACTGAAATGGCTTGCACACAGAGTGTTCGATAAAATGCCATGATCTCAGGTTATTTAGCAAAAATGTCATGTGCACAGAGATGCGTTGACTTTAAAAATAATAAACTATATTATTCTGACATCATCAAAACATAAAATGCAACATTCTCCCCCTTTTTGATGATGGCAACAATATCAGTTTTTAAAAATTAATTTTTATTTGATGCCTGAAATATGCACAATATCCATGATATGCAAATACTAACCCTCCTTCACAATGACAGACCAGACAATAAAGAGTGATAGAAAATCAATTTCATTTTCATTCTCTCCCCCTTTGACATCATAAAAGACAATGAAATAGATATGGAGCTGCAGGATGAGTGAGAGAAAAAACACAGTATCGTCACAGTGTAGAATGACTCATAATCATATCTTAAAAGATTAAGTAGGAGAA
The DNA here is from genome assembly GCA_022559845.1 of Amorphophallus konjac. NCBI lineage: Eukaryota > Viridiplantae > Streptophyta > Magnoliopsida > Alismatales > Araceae > Amorphophallus > Amorphophallus konjac. Next base: position 133,753 of record JAHNEJ010001414.1, on the reverse strand, counting down.
CCAATTCAAGCGAAGATGCTTCAAATCTAGTAATCAAGAGGGACCTGGAGTGAGAGTGAAGTTTATCAACTTACAGAAGATATGATGTAGAGCAAAGATGATCAGGAATGTCAAGAGTGATCGGACCTAAAAACTGTACTAAGTAGACTGCAAGGTACTGATCCACAGAAATGGTGCCAGAGGTATTGAGGACAAACAGTCCACAGAATTGAGCAAAGACAAGGGATTTGACTTATTTTTCTTTAATGAGCAGCAAAAGCATCAATAAGTAATTTGGTAGATTACACCTTTTGACATGAGGAGACATCGTGACTAGAGGCCGGAATCCCAAGTTACTCAGTGTGAGAACCACATTACCTCTTGGAGAGGGAGATTTCTGTAGCCCATCTAAGAGTGGCCGAACCAGGTCCAGGAAGACCAAACGAGGCCCAACTCATCTAAGTGACCGCCCCGCAGGGCCCACTTAGCATAAAAGCTCAATAAATTCACTCGGGATCAAGCACTTCCTTAGCGGCCATTAGGCTCGGAAGGCCCGAGCGTCGGTCCGATCGGAGGAAGACCCACGCCCGACTCATCCCCCTCTCCAGGATAAGGGCTGGCGCCCCACGCCCACTCCGATCGAGCCTCACCCGAGCTATGCCCCTTGCCCGGACAGGGCTGGCACTCTTCATGCTTGCGTCGTCCGACGATTGCTTATCCACGCTGCCGTTGAGAGCCCTTTATGAGCAAGAGTTTACAAAGCTATAAAGATCCCACGATGAGGACGTAAAGAGCCCACGACGAGGACGTAACTCCCACCTGAAACTCCTCAACTTACAGGACTCATGAGGCCGGCGCACTATTTAAACCTGGGACTCCCTCCAACGAAAGGTAAGGCCAACACACGCCTAAAACCCCCTGAGCAGGAACCACTTCACCACCTTGGTAGAGAGGGATCTCGTGCATCTCCTTCCTCCTCCCTTCATAGCTTCCACCACTGCTCTACTGACTTAGGCATTGGAGGGTTTTCCCCGGGGAACCATCCCTGGGCCCCCTGATCTGTTTCCCTTCCTTGCAGTTCGCTGTTTGGTGATCATCTTCTCCAGCTCAGGACCAGCACGAGATAGCCCCTCTTCATCTGGCGCCGTCTGTGGGAAACGATCAAAGAGCCAGTATGGTGCGAAGGAGTTCAGGGAGGAGATCCACCGGTGATAGGGAGAAAGCCATGGTGGTGGGGGGCGAGAGCCCCTCTCAGGCCACACAGAACCCCCCCTCCAATGCCAACACCCCAGCAGACGATCTGCCTCCGCCCGCGGAAGTGGAGCTACCATCCAACGAGGGCGCTGACTCTTTCCAAGCCCTCAACGCAAAACTAGACGTCCTCGTGGAACTCATGAGGACCCAGGCGACCAGGGAAGGAAGGTCACGTGCCCCTTCGGAAAGCCCCCCCGCGAGAACGCATCCCAACATACTGTCGGAGGCCGCTTCACCCTCCGAGGACGGCGGCTCATTCGTAACAGGTCAGGAGGACCTTCACAAGCCCCTCCTCCGGGGCAAGAGGCCTCCTCCACGCCGAAAAGGGGAAAACCTGGGGCACGCCATCCGCACCCAGAGACCGAAGTCCCCGAGGAGCGCCAGGATAGCCCCCCCAGCCCCACGGCGCAGCGACAGCCGGAGCTATCTCTCCAGCTACGAGAGTTCGAGAGGCGCTTCACAGAGTAGGAGCGTGCCTTACGCGCCTTGCAGAAGACCTCCCCTGCAGAGGACAACGAGAAATCCCCGTTCTCCGACTACATCTTGAAGGCGGAGATATCTCCCAGAATCTCCATTCCGACCTTCAAGCCTTACGACGGCCAGGGCGACCCGACCGACCACTTTGATAGCTTTGACGCCCTAATGACCCTTCACGGGGCGTCCGACGCCATCAAATGCCGAGCCTTCGTGACCACCCTGGTCCAAGGTGCCCAAGCATGGTTCCGGGCCCTTGCCCCCGGATCCATCCGAGACTTCAAGCAATTTGGGCAAGTGTTTAAGGAGAGTTTCACCGGCAGCGGCCCCCCAAGGTCGGTAGCGGGGCTATTGGCTCTAAAACATGCGCAGGGGGAGAAACTCTGAGCTTATATCAATCGATTCAAGTTGGAAGCCCTGAGAATCCCCCACCTGGATGTAGCCTCGGCCATAACTACGCTGACCGAAGGCACCCGAGACGAGAACCTCCGCCGCGAACTTGTCCTCCACTCTCCCTCGACCATTGCCGAGCTAGTGACTCTGGCTTTACGCCATGCTGAGTGTGAAGAAGTTCTCAGCGCATGCCGAGGCGTAACTGGCTCAGGTCGAGAGGGGGACAAGAAGCGAGCACCCGAGTCAAGCTCGGGCCAAAGAAAAAGGTGGAACCGAGACTTGGAGCACAAAGAACCGTCCCAGAAGTATGAGCGGTACACTCCCTTAACCGCTCCGGTGTACGAGATCTATGAAGACATCAAAGGCTCGGGCCTCCTCCACCAACCAGAGCCAATGAGGTCGAAGAGCCGCAATCGCAGTAAGCACTGCGTGTTTCACATCGATCACGGGCATCATACCGGCGATTGCCACAAGCTCTAGGATGAGATCGAGCGCCTCGTCCGCCAGGGACACCTCTCCTGGTTTATGGCTGGGCATAAGGAAGACCGAGGCGCCCGAGAGGAGATCGACAACGCCCCTCGCGGGGTCCATATCAACGTCATCACTGGAGAAGCTGCATCAGGAGGAGATAGTAGTCGAGGAAGGAAGCGTCATGCTGAGTGGGCGAGCCGAGCCATCGAGCCTCCCAAGGCCCCGCCAAGTGAGCCCCAGGTCATAGTCTTCTCCGACCAAGACCTGGAAGGGCTGACCACCCCGCATGATGATGCCCTAGTTATATTGGCTACGATAACCCATTGTAACGTAGATAGGATTATGGTTCACAATGGAAGCGCCCCTGATGTATTATCTTATGAGTGTTTTCTTAAGATGGGGGAGAATCCGTCTAAACTCCGCCCGATCCGAACCCCCCTTTGCGGGTTCAATGGCCAGGCCACTTATCCCAAGGGAGTCCTAAGCCTGCTAGTTACTCTCGGCACCCCACCCAAAACCGTTACGGTTATAGTGGACTTCATAGTGATCAAGGGTATGATCGCATACAACGCAATCTTCGGCCGGGGGATCCTCAGCCGAACGAAAGTGGTGTCCTCTACTTATCACCAAAAGATGAAGTTCCCCACTAAACATGGGGTGGGGGAAGTTCGGGGCAACCAGGCAATGGCCAGAAGGTGCTATAATATCTCGGTTGAAGCCACAAGGCCGGACAGGAAGAACAAGGGCCCCCGGGATATCAAGGAAAAACCCGCAACATCCGAGCCTGGAGGCGAGTTGCTAACGGTTTTCCTAAATGATGACCCGACCCTAGGAGTAAAGATTGGAGCCGACCTACCATCCGAGGTTCAGCAGCAATACAAAGAATTTCTTTCCAGGTACATTCGAGTCTTTGCATGGTCTGATAATCAACTCCCCGGGATACCGGGAGAGACAGTAATGCATAAACTCAACCTCGACCCGACCGTGAAGCCCGTGCAACAACGCAGAAGAAAGCACGCGCCACAGAAGCAGATGATCATCAAGGAGGAAGTCACCAAGGGGCAAAAGACTGGTCTTTTTAGATCGGTCCTGTACCCAACGTGGCTGGCTAACATCGTCATGGTGCCAAAAGCTTCGAAAAAGTGGCGAATGTGCGTGACTTCACCGACTTGAATAGAGCCACACCAAAAGATTGCTATCCGTTGCCGAGCATCGACCAACTGGTTGATTCAACCTCGGGCAACGAGATACTCAGCTTCATGGACGTCTACTCAGGTTACCACCAGATCAGGATAGATCCAGGAGATATCGAGAAGACCACCTTCATCACCGACTTCGGCGTACACTGCTACACCCGGATGCCTTTCGAGTTGAAGAACGCTAGAGCCATGTACTAGAGGCTGGTCAACCGTATGTTCGAGGGACAGCTCGACCGGAACGTCGAGGCTTACATTGACGACATGCTCATCAAGACCCCCAAGGCCGAAGACCACTTCGCCGACCTAGCCGAAACCTTTGACACTCTCCTGAGGTACAATATGAAGCTCAACCCTGCCAAGTGTGCCTTCGGAGTAAGGTCCGGGAAATTCCTGGGCTTCTTGGTCACCCAGCATGGGATCGAGGCCAACCTCGACAAGGTCCAGGCCATCCTGGACATGCGGCCCCCCACCTGCACCAAGGACGTCCAACGCCTTACCAGGCGCATTGCTGCGCTCAACCGGTTCCTGTCCCGTGTGGCCGAATGTTGCCTACCCTTCTTCAAGCTGTTAAGGGGGCCCAAAATGGCATCTGCTACGTTCGCATGGGACGAGGAATGCCAAAAGGCATTCGTTGAGCTTAAGGAGTTCCTGGCTTTACCTCTGGTGTTGTCCAAGCCCGTTCCAGGTGAAGCCCTACATCTCTACCTCTCGACAACTCCATCCATAGTTAGCTTGGTCCTGGTTAGAAATGACTCGAGAGTCGAGAGATCGGTCTAGTACACCAGCAAGGTGCTCAACGAGGCTGAAAGAAGGTACCCCGCAATCGAGAAACTCATTCTAGCGTTGGTTACCTTGGCCAAGCGCCTTCGACCCTACTTCCAAGGGTACTCCATCATAGTGCTGACCGGCGAACCACTGAAGAGGATCCTCGCTCACCCTGAAGCCTCGGGATGCCTCGTCAAGTGGGCCATTATGGTCGGGGCCTGCGATATATCGTACCGGCCTCGCTCGGCCATCAAAGGACATGCGCTCGCCAACTTCATCGCCGAGAGCACCATCCCGACCAAAGAAAAATATCCGTCTACACCCGGGCCAACCTGGGAATTGTTCGTCGATAGATCCTCCAACTCGGCCGGGAGCAGCGCCGGTATCCTCCTGAAGTCCCCCGAAGGAGAAAAATTGCAATACGCCTTGAAGTTCAACTTCCAGGCAACCAACAACGCCTTCGAGTACGAAGCCCTTATCTCGGGAGCCCGTATGGCCCGGCGGTTAGGGGCTGAGCGAGTCAGAATCCACACTGACTCCCAACTAGTCACTAGCCAGGTCAACGGTAATTACGAAGATCGGGAAGAATCGATGGTAAAATACCTCCAGCTGGTCAAGACCGTGGCACAATAGTTTGAGAGTTTTGAGGTAGTCCGAATAGCTCGGGAGGAAAACTCCCAGGCAGACGCCCTCTCTCGGCTGGCCTCCTCTCTTGACCCAGAAGGTACTCGATCGGTCCTCCTAGAAGAGCTAGAGCGACCGAGCATTGATTCAGAGCTCATGGCTATTGACTCGCCCCCCCCAAGCGACTGGCGTACCCCCTATCTGTCGTGGCTCCAAGACTCCCAGGAGCCTTCCGACCCTCGGGAAGCCCAAAGATTAAAGTACCAAGCTCGGCAATTCATCATTCTGGACGGCACTTTATACCGCAGATCCTTCTCCGGTCCCCTCCTAAAGTACATCAGTACTGACGAAGCCAGCCGAGCGATTCAAGAAGTTCATGAAGGCCTATGCGGAGCGCATCAAGGAGGAAGGTTGCTCGCCAGGATCTTGCTTCGGCAGGGTTACTAGTGGCCCACTTTGCAACGTGACTGCTCGACCTACGTCGAATAATGTGATCAATGCCAGTGATTTGACCACTTGCTCCATCAGCCGGCAATGGAACTCGTCACCCTAGCCGAGCCTTATCCCTTCGCTCGGTGGGGGATCGACATCCTTGGGCCGTTCTCTATGGCTCAGGCCCAGATGAAGTTCATCATCGTCGCCATCGACTACTTCACCAAGTGGATCAAGGCTGAGGCGACATCTAGGATCACCGAGATAGTCGTCTAGAGTTTCGTCTGGAAATTGATCATGGTGCGGACACCCGAGCAGTTGAGCGGCGCAACACGCCGAGCCACCGGTACCGCACACGGAGCATGACTCGAGCCACCTCAGCGTCCATCTGGCTCGGAGACAGCCTGGAGACTCCGCCTTGAGCCTCCCCATTTATCATATTTAGTTAAACTTTATTTGTGTGTAATTTGTGTTTATTTCATCGTATTCGGTTTGCTATTTTGATTGTAAGAGGGGCTTATGTACAATTTGGACCCCGTGGGCCCCACGGGCCCCCCAGGCCCCATCCCATTGAGCCACCTCAGCCTAGGGCCCCATGTGGGGTCAGTCAACATGTCAAATGGAGGCTTCTAGAATGGTGGGCCAAGTGAGGGACAAGTGACTTGGAAAGTCCAAGTTGGCCACCCACCCCACCTACCAATTCAACATTCCACCTCCTTGGTCCAAGGGCCGCCCCCCTCCCCTTATTTTTTATTTATTTTTTTGTGTGTGTGTCACATGCCATCCCAGCCCTTCATCTCCCACCCCTAGATCCTACGGTTGTGGATGGATGTGAGATGTAGCCTATTTAAGCTTGTATTTTCCATTTTGGAAGAATTAATGCCATTTTGAACTTGAAAATTGTTGGAGCATGGCCTAGGCCGCCCCCTTCCTCTCTCCCTCTCCCCCTTGGATGCTGTGAAGGTTTCCATTCCGAGGTGTGACTCCTCGTTTATCGGTTCCGACGATCGCCGCCGCCGTCACGAGCCGCCACCGCACCGCCACCGCACCGCCATCAACGGAGTTCTGCCTGCGCAGTACCACAGCAGCTTGTTCGAAACTCACAGGTCTTCCCCGGGCTCATTTGGCTACCAAATTTGGAGGAGTTGTTCCTGGGATGTTCCTCTCCACCCACAAAAATCAGGCCAGCATTCAGATCACGTTTCCTATTTTTTGATTTTCGTCCACTCTTCCATTTCGGTTCTGCCAGAGTTCTGTCCAGGTTCACCTCCGTCCTGCGTTTCATGTCTTAGATCCACTTTTTGATTTTTGTTAGTTCGCCCAATTTTACTGGGGGTTCCATCCATCAACCCCTTCATCCACAATGTTTCTCAATTTTTGATTCGCCCATCTCATATTTTCTAAAAATCATTCTCATACCCATCTACAGTTCTGTCCACCTGTTCCCAAATCCCAGCACCAGTCACCCCAAAAATCATAACAAATCGCAGCCACCTCCAAATCAAATTCTAAAAATAGTCCCAATTCCTTGGTTTGATTACCTACAACTTTTAAGATGAGCTTGAAGTTTGAATCCAACTTTATGTAGGCGGTCAATGGCCATTTATAGAAAACTGATATGTTGATCTGAGATTTCGGGAGCTATGGAGCAGAGAATTGAAAAATAGTTAAAGCCCCGGTCCGCACAGGTTCAGAAGAGTCCACTGACCCTAGATTGAAGGATTTCAAATTCTCTTTCCAACGGCGCTGGTTTCGTCGCATTCCGGTGATGGGGCTGATCGCAGCGGCCGTTTTCGCCGAAGCGCGCGCTGCTGAAACAGCAACATCAGCTCGTGGACAGCATCCTCTCCACTTGGGAACCGGGGCACCCGGCCTCCGGTGAGTGTCGTCGGCTGATCGCCGTCCAGGGAAGGGTGCTGCCAGGGGTCCCCATTACAATGGGACCCACCCCGCCAGACCCGAAGGAAAGGACAGCATGTGGGCCCCACGGCCCATTGATTTCACCGTCCGGAAAGCACGAGAACGCGGAGTTTGGTGCGTCGAGACGACATCAAGATGCTGCCCGTCAACCTGATTTGCGTGATCCCCGGGGCCCACATGTGACCTTTTACCTCCCTACGTGGAGTGGGTCGAATCTCTTTGTACCGCTGTGAATTATGTTAACCGGGGGCCCGTAAGTCAGCCGGGGTGTCTTCGCCACGCCGGGTGCGTGGAGGTAAAGGTCTGAACTCCTTGACGTTACATTGCTTAGCTAGTATATGGTCTTAGGCCATTGCCAAGAGTGTAGGTACTAGCCCGTGTGTCCTTGTCACCGCTGTGAGAGTGAGAGTGACCTGTCCCGCGACTCGATCCGAGTCCGGAAGTTGAGTCGGACTACCCTTGACCTCCGCCGGTTCCTTAACCGCGCACGGTCCGCGCTTTCCCTCGCTTGGGACGATGAGTGAGCTTCCACTTCTGTTAGCGACATTTTGCCAGTAGGAGCTCGTAGTGTCAGGCTTAGTGTCTCCCTGGTGTGTGTTGCTGGTCGTGTCCTCATCTAGAGTCCGAGGGTGGCACCATATAGTGTCGTCTCCTTAGTCCATCCCGCATCAGATCATCTGTCGCTGTGGCATCCCCCGGGTAATAGTGAGTGATAATGGCTGGTAATTTGATTCTCCCTATTTCTGAGACAGATGTGCCGACCTTAACATTCGCAATCACTTCACTTCGGTCGCCTACCCTCAGGCTAACGGGCAGGTCGAAAATGCCAATAAAACTATCTTAAAAAGCATTAAGACTAGGCTCGACAAAGCCAAGGGCAGCTTGCTCGAGGAATTGCCGAACGTACTTTGGTCGCACAGAACGACTCCCAGAACGGCAACCGGTGAGAGTCCCTTTCAGCTGGTGTACGGCACTGAGGCCATGATCCCGTTGGAGATTGGCAATCCCTCCCTCCAAGTTATCTGCTTCTCGCCCGAGGAAAATGACCAGAAACTACTCGAAAACCTCGACCTAGCAGATGAAGTCCGAGAGATTGCTAGCATCCCAGCAACGGAATATCAACACCGCCTCACTCAATACTACAATGCCAAAGTCTGGGAAAGACACTTCCAGCCGGGAGACTTTGTTCTCAGGAAAGCCGAAGCCTCTCGACCACTTGAGGCGGTGGGCAAGTTATCCCCTAATTGGGAAGGCCCCTACCAAGTGGTCGAGACGCTCGGGAAAGGAGCGTACCGATTATCTACTATGGAAGGAGAACTCATCCCTCGGACGTAGAACGTGACTACACTATGCAAGTTCTATTTTTGAACATTTGGCAAGTATACACATGTAAGCAAAATAGAATAAATGCCATTCTTCTCTTCTTATTAAACTATGATGTACATCAAGTAGGCCGTAGCCAAAACAGTATGCATGTACAGAAAAGAAAAAATCACATCCCCTGATGCGAGCAGAACGCTCTGCCGACCCAGTAGGCGCTCCCATGTTCAGCCATTGACTCTGCCTCGTGCAGAAACTCGCTCGGATAAGGGACGACCGGCTTCGTTGGTTTGAGAAAGCTCGAAAGAAAAAAGAAAAGGGGGGAAAAACAAGAAGAAGAGGAAGGGAAACAAGAGACGGCCTCCTCTCTGCCAACTCTTTGGAAGGCAGAGAGTGCAGGCACCCCCCAAAGAGTGAAAGAGAAAAAGAAACTAGCAGAGCTGGACGAGGAGGTAGGGGAAAGCCCGAAAAGGACGGAGCTTAGTTGGCCTCTTCCTCCCCTCGGGATGGAGTTGGCGGGTCAGGGACAGGAGTTTGACATGCCCCAGCATGTCGAACCTTCTACCCGAGTAACCTCCCCGCAAGCGCCGCCGGAATTGATAAAAGAAGGCGACGTGCTTCCGCACGTCAAACCCCCTTCTAACCTGTCCGTCGGCCGTCGAACTCCCTTCAAACCCGAAGCGGAAAAGATTCTCTGCCCTCCATCGTCGGCAGCTTCATCTTCCAGAGCATCTTCCATGCTTCAAATTTCACAGCACAACGCTTCGTGAAGGAGGGAGGAAAGACTGTCAGAGAAGACCCTAAGCGATGGAGAGGAAGAGACGCCCTTCAGACCTCTTATAGGCGAAGGGAGGCTACTTGCCTTAAATGATTCTCCCCTCGAAAACACGCTAAAGGGACCTCTCCCTGTGAATGGTCACCTAAGACTCCTCGGTTCCATCCCAACGGGACACACGAAGCGGCCAGGCATTTAAAGCATGAGAAGACGGAAAGACACCCTATCAGACGCTCGCCCAACCATCATGCGAGATCTACGTAGAAAGTATCGGCACTTTCCAAATACTGCGATACGCTGGTCAAACCACGGCAACGGTGGTATGAAATAGTTAAGTCTTTATCATAACGCTACTGCCTTACATTTTTGACCTTCCTTTACACAAAAGAGAAGTTTCTTCTTTAAAAAAGGAAAAACATACAAGGAGAAAAAGCAAAACAGATACATCAGGCCTCTGGCCCATCCTAAGGCTCGGAAGAGGAAGGCTCAGACGGTCTGCCCCCGATGCCCTCGGCGACGGCTGACCCTGGCACTGTGATGCGGGACGGACACGGGGACCGACTCTAAGTGATGCGGACCTCGGACTCTAAATGCGGACATGACAAGCAACATACAAAAATGGAGACACATTGGCCCGAGACTAAGAGTTCCTATGGGCTATACGTCGCTAACAGAAACGCAAGCTCACTCGTCGTCCCAAGCGAGGGGAAACGCGGATCCGCACAGTTGAGAAACCGGCAGAGTCAAGGGTGGTCGACTCACTTCCGTGCTCGGATCGAGCCACGGGACGGGTCACTCTCTCGCTCACAGTGGTGACATGGACTCACGGGGTAGGTTCCTATCGCACTCAGCAGTAGCACACGACCATATACTAGCTAAGCAAGTAAATTCCAAGAAGTTGAGATCATTACCTCCACGCTGCCGGCGTGGGGAAGATAACCCCGGCCAATCCTGTACTCCCGGTTAAACAAATACACTGCGGTACAAAGATTTGACCCACTCCACGTAGGGAGGTAATAGGTCACATGTGGGGCCTGGGAGTAGCGGGAATTGGGTTGACGGGCAGCATCTTGATGTCGTCCGTGGGCGCCGAAACCCGCGTTTTAGTGCTGTCTGGACGGCGCGATCTGCGGGTTCGTGAGGCCCACGTGCTACTCAGCCCTCTGGATCTGACGGGGTGGGTCCCGCTATGGTGGGGACACCTGGAGGCATGCCTCCCTAGACGGTGGCAGGGCTGGAATGTCGGTCTGAGGCCGAACGGCTCCGATCACCACTTGTCGGAAGTGCTGTCCACGGGTCTGCAACCTCTATCTTCTGGCGCGTGACTCGGTTAGATCGGCTACTGAGATCAGCACCAATGTCGGATCAGCATGAAACCAGCGCCGTTGGAACGCTGACTTGAAATCCTTCGACCTTATGGGACTCAAAAAAATTCACCGGAGCCGTGCTTCTGATGGGCGATTTTAGAACCGGCATGTTCTCAGTTTCAGATCTGGCCAGGCAGAACTAAAGTTTCGTGAGAGTTGGCATTGACCGCAGGGTATACCTCTGATTCAGACTTCAAGCCCTTCATAAAAGTTGTAGAGGGGAGAGAGAAGAAAATGGCAATAATTCTTATGATCGATTTGGTGGAGGTTTGGATGGGGAAAGATATTTTATACTGGTGGGTGGTCGGATCTGGACAGAGGCAGACAGAACTGAGTGAGATCTGAAAGTGATTTTTAGAAAATAGGTGAATGACTTTAGAAATTCCAAGAAAATTCTTTGATGGATGGGGTGTTGGACAGAACCTCCAGTAAAATTGGGAGATCAAGAAAAAAATCAAGAAGAGGTCCAAAGATGGAAAACTCCAAGCTATTGTGAATCTGGACTGAAAGCTGGCAGATCTAGGTGGAAAAGAAGAATGAAAATGAAAAATTGCAAAATTGAAGCTAGAAGCCCAACCAAATTTTATGGGACGTGGTGAAGATCCCTGGAAGTCATCCTGAAAGTTTGGGCTCCAGATGAACTCGTAGCTGAGAGTTAAAAATATGAGAATGGCCTGCTGTCAACCGATTGGCAGAATACCGACGGAGGCGGTGGCGGTGCAACGGCGGCTCGGCGGCGGCGGCGGTGGCAACGACGAACTCCACAGCAGATAGATAAGGCTTCTCACCTCAGAACACAGCCTTCCCAGCTGCAAGAAGAAGAGAGGAGATAGAGAGAGAGGGGCGGCCCCTGCTCTTTGGAAGAAATTCCAGATTTTTATATGTATTAATTCCACTCAAAATGAAAATACAAGGTTCTTATAGAAAATACAAAAAGACTAGTTCTATCCCTAGATCTAGGGTTGGGGAGGGGTAAAAGAGGGAGTTCAAATTTATTTCTCCTATGTGATTTGGAATCAAATAAAATAAAAATTCAAATCTAATATAATATACTAAATGGGGGGGCGCCCCCTTAACTAATGTGGCCTCCTTCTTGGACTTTGTTAACCTCTTGTCCCCCCTTGGTCCACTCTTCTAGAAGCCCACTATTGGAAGGTTGACAGCCCCCACATGGGCCCTAGAGATGAGGTGGATGAATGGGGAATAGATAAGGGGGCCCGCGGGACCCGGGTGGTCCCAAATTATAAATAAACCCCTCTTACAATGAAAATTACAATCCAAGTAAAGCCAAATAAAAATACATTACACACAAATAAAGTCCCAATAAACTATGAATATTGAGACTTAAGGGGGAGTCTTCAGGCTGTCTCCGAGCCAGATAGAAGCTGCTGTAGCCCGAGTGGTGCTCCGCATACGGTACCGACGACTCGTCGGTTCGTGCTTCTCGCTCGCTCTGGTGTCCGCACAACACTGACCCCACCGCCGTGGGAACTACCTCGGTTGCACGCCCTCCCGAGGCATCCGGAGTTGGCGACCCCTCGAACGAAGAGTCCCCCTCATCTCCTTCTTCCGACGACGCCGAACCAGAGGAATCGGAGGACGACAAATTCGAGTCATAGCATTGCTCGGACGGGAAATTGATGGTCTCGGACGCCTGCCCCTCTACATTGGGGATGGCCCGGTCGTAGCCTTTCTTGAATCCCTTGCGGATGCCCCGGTGAAGTGCTGACTCGTAGTAGGGGAGGGCAGCCTACTTAAGGTCGACCCGGTAGGCCTTCGAGCACTTATACTGCTCGAGTGTCTCCGCACCGACCGATCCCACCCTACTAGTGAGATCGGCCTTCTCTGGCTCTGCCTCAGCTAACCTCTGCTCGGCCTCAGCCATCTGCTTCTCCGCCTCGACCCGATCAGCCTCGGCCTCCATTCAAAGACGCGCGGTTTCCTCCGCTCGGTCCACTAGCCCGGTGCGCTCAGCCTCCAACCGGCCATCTAGCTCGACACGGGCCAAGCGCTCCTCCTCCAGAAGCTTGCTCTTCCTCTCGAGCGACTCGCGGGCCCGAGCCAATTGTTCAGACAGCATCCGGGCCTCTACCTGGCTCACCCTCGCCAGCTCTCTAGCCGAGGAAAGCTCCCGCCGAAGCTTGTCACGCTCCTCAGTGAGCCGAGCAACCTTCCTGTCGAATGCGCCCAGCGTCCAGGGAAGGTCCGCCCGTTCTGACTCCGATCGAGCTTAAGCCTCAGCCAGAGAGGCCCCCATCTGGGCCAGGACCAAGCTGCCCACCATCACTAGCTCGAGGGCTGCGGGCGGGGAGCGCTGCCTGTCTCCTCCATTCACCACCTTCGCAGCTATGCTGCGACATCTCCGGTACAGAGGGCCCTGGATGCCCAGCCTCTCTAGAGCCGCCGGAATAGGGGCCTCCCCTCCGAGCGGCATCCCCTCGGGAGCCCCGCTGGCTGGCCCGGATCTATCCGCTGCTTCATCCACCCCGCTTGCCTCGGTTGGTTGGGGCTACGTCGCCGCTCCTCGCGACCCCCCGGCATCGACCGGCTCAGCCCCGACATCGCCACCCGGAGCGCCGCCTGCCTCGATCGAGGCTCCAGTCTCCACCGTGGCCCTGGAGTCGCCCGCTTTGTCCCCGGCCGCCTCGGCTCCTGCTGAGGGGAGAGCTGGGCCAGCGCTGCCGCCAACCGCAGAAATGGCCCTAGCCTCCTCGGCCCCATCTTGCCCGGCGGATGGGAGAGCCGACCTGACAGGGTCGGCCCTATCACGCTCGGAAGGGGGGAGAGCCGAGCCAGAGTCACCTTCGACCGCGGGGTCGGCCCCGACCTTCTTGGCCCGCTTCCTGGCCCTCACGGCGTCTCGTATCATGCCCTCCACGGGATCCTTGCGCTTGGGCCCTCGTGGTCTAGAAGATCCTCCCCGGGTCACCCCCTTTCCCTTATCTCGGGCTCGGGAACGACCCTCGGGAGCTCGTGACTCATCAGCAGCCGAATCATCACCCAGATCGATCACCTCCCGCTCGATCGCAAGCTCCTCCTCCACAGCCGGCCACCTGGCGTCTGCACAAAAGATGATATGGTCAAGAAAAGGAGAAATGTGGCTTCATCAACCAGCGAGAAGGCTGATTCACGGTGCCCGTACCTGTCGGCCGTAGCCGCTGGAGAAGCCACCGCTCGATGTTCTCCAGGGTCACCAGCTCCTCCATAGACTGGCGATGCTTCAGAAGAATGTTCGCATACTCCTCCACATCCGAAGAGAACTCGTCCTGCCTCAAAGGGATGTTCGGGTGAAAATAGCGGATTACGGGGCACCTCCAAGACTCCTCCACTGAAAAAATCCCCACCCAGAAGAACTGAGTTCTCCACCCCGTGTGGGAAGAGTCCTTCACAGCTAAGGAGACGCAGCTCATGTTCCACCTCTCCTGGATGAAATAGAAGCCCTTCTCGGCCGAAGAACGTGCCTTCAACTCAAAAAAGTAATGGAAGAGCTCCAAGGAAGGAGGGACCCCGCACTGAAGGCAGAGGTTGCGGAAGGCGGAGAGAAGAAGATAAGAGTTGGCCACCAACTGTATGGGAGCCAACCGGAAAAAATTGAGATGCTTAAGAACAAAAGAGTCGAAGGGAAGATGGAACCCGCCCTTCCACGACAGAAGGAAGGAGCAGAAATAGCCCGTACGAGAATCCAAGCTCATCTCGTGTGGGGCAGTCGTAGTGAAGTAATACTGATAGGGCAGGCGAAACTGGTGCTCCAGCCGCTTCACATCCGCCTCCCCCAGTTCGCTGCAGTTCGGAGTCGGCGGTATCACCATCGCCCTCGTCTCAGGCTCGCCCTCAAACTCTTTGATCTTCGAATGAAGGTCCGCCATGACATCTGAAGGGAAACTTGCAGAAGAAGGCGCCTCATACGCCGAAGACTCTGGAGGAAGGGGAAGCTGCCGGACCTCCTCCGAGGTTATCTCCGCCAACTCTGCGAACGTCGATGCAAGCCTCTGCTCTTCCGCCGTATCTCCGCGGTGCATCAGAGAGCCCCGAAAGCAAGCACGAAGGAGAGGAAAACCCTAAAATGGAGGGAGTCTGGAACGACAGCAAGCGCACAATGCATATATCCCCACGCGGAAGGCGGCGCGTCGTTCCGACCTCCGAGAAACGGGGGCCCTTTCATTTCAAATCCGTCAAGATTATCATTATTACGGGCCTAGGCGACCATGACACGTGACTTCCTTACATCGCCAGATCTCCGCCCACCTGAGCCACGTTGGTCCAAAACCCTAACGGCTACTCTTCCGAGCCTACCAAGACTCGGGAGTAGGAGGGGGACAAGTGGATAGGGGGATTTCTGTAGCCCATCTAAGAGCGGACGAACCAGGTCCAGGAAGACCAAACGAGGCCCACCTCATCTAAGTGACCACCCCGCAGGGCCCACTTAGCACAAAAGCCCAATAAATTCACTCGGGATCAAGCACTTCCTTGGCGGCCATTAGGCTTGGAAGGCCCGAGCGTTGGTCCGATCGGAGGAAGATCCACGCCCGACTCATCCCCCTCCCCGGGATAAAGGCTGGCACCCCGTGCCCACTCTGACCGAGCCTCACCCGAGCTATGCCCCTCGCCTGGACAGGGCTGACACTCTTCATGCTTGTGTCGACTGACGATTGCTTATCCACGCTGCCGTTGAGAGACCTTTATGAGCAGGAGTTTACAAGACTATAAAGACCCCACGATGAGGACATAAAGAGCCCACGACAAGGACGTAACTCCCACCTGAAACTCCTCATCTTACGGGACTCATGAGGCCAGCGCACTATTTAAACCTGGGACTCCCTCCAACGAAAGGTAAGGCCAACACATGCCTAAAATCCTCTGAGCAGGAACCACTTCACCACCTTGGTGGAGAGGGATCTCGCGCATCTCCTTCCTCCTCCCTTCATAGCTTCCACCACTGCTCTACTGACTTAGGCATCGGAGTGTTTTCCTCGGGGAACCATCCCTGGGCCCCCTGATCCGTTTCCCTTCCTTGCAGTTCACTGTTTGGTGATCATCTTCTCCAGCTCAGGACCAGCGCGAGATTGCCCCTCTTCACCTCTCTTTTAAAGAACAGAGTTAGTAACTGAGATGTCTATTTACGTGAGGAGACACCTTATCAGAGGCCAGACTCCTCAGTTACTCACCACCTTATTGCCATTGCTATGTCATGATCAGGTAGAAAATATTTTTGTAATATTTAATCAGAGATAATCTGACACCTCATGACATAAGAAGGTTTTCATTTCTTTGATGAATCACCTAGTTTCTCAGTAATCAGACCATTGCTCTGAATATTGTTATCCCCTTAAATTTTTGATATGGAATGTTTGAAGACAATACCAGAAGAACTATTTCTGAAAGAATTTTATTCCATAAGTCTAGGTTTCAAGTTTTTAGCAGATTTCATGACATACGAGTTTATCTTGATCCATGATCATGAAATATGTAAGGAGGTATACTTCTGACACTTTATCCAAGTCTCTGCTAATTTTTTAGATAGAAGATTCTAGCTATCTATAAGTTGCTCAGACTTAAAGATTTAAGAAGAGTATGAGATTCTACTCTCTGTGAATGGGCTGTGTAAATTCTTTCAATAGATGTATCAAAAAAAATCTCTCAAGATCTTTTGACTCAGTCAAGCTATACAGACTGACCAGCTAGAGATGCTCTACTTGACATGCACTATACGCAAGAATGTCTAATGCAGAAATTCTTTCACAAAGACAACTCCCCCTCATAGAGTGATTTGATATTCAAGCATGTCAAATGCAATATGCAACTAATCAAGCCTCTCAACTTATCAGCTCCCACAGAGACAAAACTCCCCCTCACATGATGAACTAACATGCAGACATATCCCATGCTGAATGAGCTAATATGCAAAATAGAAACTCCTCTTAATGCAAGATAACTGATGGTACTGGGCGGAGGTCTAGCCTTTACGCATGAGGTGGGTTTCCAGTCAGAAGATATCAGACCTTCTCCCAACTGTCATTTGATATACCAACAGGGTATGCATACAGATGCATTTTTATTGAAGTATGATAAATGTCTAGTGCTGATGTGTGCAAATGCTGACACAAAAGCATGGAGCATTTTATTCAAGGACTTTAGAGTTCAAGAAGATTTAAAAATACCTAATTCTCTCCTCAAAGTTGTGAATTTGTCATTATCCAGTGGCTTAGTGAAAATATCAGCTATTTGATATGCAGTGCCAACATGGAACAATTGAAAAGAGCCTTTGGAAACCTCACCTCTAATAAAATGATGTCTGATTTCTATGTGTTTGGTTCAAAAATGCAAGACAGGATTCTTTGCAAGATTAATGGCACTAGTATTATCACAGTATACGGGTGTGCAGCCTAAGTCTACTTGGTAGTCCTGAAGCTGATTTTTAATCCAGATCACCTGCGTACCACAGCTCCTTGCAGCTATGTATTCAATTTCTGCAGTGGAGAGGGCCACAGAGTGCTGCTTCTTGGAACCCCAAGAAACTAGACACCCACCTAAGAATTGACAATGTCCACTAGAGCTCTTCTTATCTAGTTTGCAGCCAGCATAATCAACATCAGTGTATGAAATGAGATCTAAAGCATTTGATGCAGGGTACCACAGGCCTAAGTTAGGAGTTCCATATATGTATCTAAAGATTCTTTTTACAGTAGCTAAATACAATTTAGTAGGCCTAGATTGATATCTAGCACACATACCTACACTGAATTGGATATCAGGTCTCGAGACAGTCAAATAGAGCAAGGATCCGATCATACCTCGGTATAGCTTTACATCAATTTCCTGACCTGATTCATTTGCATCTCGAGAAGTGTTGGTACCCATTGGAGTTGAGATGTGCTTCAAGTTGTCCATCCCAAATCTCTTGAGAATTTCCATTGAATACTTGGTCTGACTGATGAAACACCCATCTTCCAATTGCTGCACCTGCAAACCAAGAAAATATTTTAGTTCACCTACCATGCTCATCTCAAATTCAGTTGACATCATTTCAGCAAAGTCTCTACACAATTCAGTACATGTTGAACCAAAAATTATGTCGTCTACATATACCTGAACTATGATGAGATTTTTATTTAGTACCTTTGTAAACATAGTCTGATCCACCTTACCTCTTCAGTAGCCCTTGCTGAGCAGAAATTCTGTTAGCCTTTCATACCAAGCCCGAGGGGCCTGTTTCAGTCCATACAGGGCTTTGTTAAACTTGGAAACTTTGTTAGGATGTGAAGACAGTTGAAATCCAGGTGGTTGATCTACAAAAACCTCTTCCTTAATAAGACCATTCAAAAATGTGCTTTTGACATCCATTTGATGAAGTTTCATATTTTTAGAACATGCAAAAGCTAGTAGGATTCTTATAGCTTCTAACCTAGCTACAGGAGCATATGATTCTTCAAAGTCTACTCCAAACTCCTGGCAGTAGCCTTTAGCTACTAGTCTAGCTTTATTCGTAGAAACTATTCCATCTTCATTCAATTTGTTTTTAAAGAACCATTTTGTTCCAATGACAATTGCATTTTTAGGTCTAGGAACTAGTTCCCATACATTATTTATTTCAAACTGTCCTAATTCCTCATTCATTGCATTAACCCAAGATTCATCGTTTAAGGCTTCCTCTATAGATTTGGGTTCAATTTGAGATAACAATGCAACTAAGTCATGGTTATTGACATCTCAAAAATAGGACCTTGTCCTATGAGGTTCATTCAAATTTATTATAATATTTTAAACATGGTGGTCTTTCAAAAATCTAACATTTATTGAAGACTCACCTGCTTCAACTGGCCTTACCTGGTTTGCCGCATTTGGTGCTTCACTTGGTTGAATCTCCTCTTCTTGTTTATCCCCTAGAAATTCTCCATTATGCTTAGAATCCTTGTCATCATCTTCAAGATTAGTGGCACATTTTGTTTCATCAAAAATGACATGTGAAGACCCTTCAATCTTTTGTTCAGAGATGTTGAAAACCCTATATGCTCTAGACACTTAAGAGTATCCTATAAATATTCCAGGACAACTTTTAGCATCAAATTTATCTAGGTCGTTCTTGTCATTATTATGGATAAAACATTTGAAACCAAAGATTCTGAAGTGGGCTAAGTTTGGTTTCTTACCTTTCAGAAGCTCATAAGGGGTTTTCTTATGCACTGGTCTTACCATAGCCCTGTTGATAATGTAGCATGCTGTGTTGGCCGCCTCTACCCAGAACTTTCTTGGTAGTTGGCTCTTAATCAGCATAGTTCGGGCCATCTCCACAATGGTTCGGTTTCTTCTCTCCGTAATTCCATTCTGCTCAGGTATCCTAGGAGAAGAGAATTTGTGTGTCAATCCTTCATTTTCACAAAAATCAGAAAACATGGAGTTTTCAAATTCATCTCCATGGTCAGATTGAATTGAACAGATATTATGTTTTCCTTTTTGTTTGTTCTTATTGAAAAACTGTTTGAATTTTTGAAATGCATCATTTTTATTTGCTAAGAAAAAGATCCATGAGAATCTAGAATGATCATCAATAATCACATAACCGAACCTGCTCCCATTTGGACTCTGAGTTCTAGTAGGACCGAAAAGGTCCATGTGAAGCAATTCCATTGGCCTAGAAGACAATGGCTCAGATCCCAGTTTAAATGACTTACGGGTTTGTTTGCCTAGAGCACAAGCATCACAGATTTTTGAAATTGAGTTAAATTTTATTTTTGGCAGACCTCTAACTAGATCAAATTTCACCAATTTCTTTAACGTGCTGTAGCTAGCATGACCTAAATGCCTATGCCAATTAAAAGCATTATTGTCTAAATCAGCAGATTGACAGAGATTTGATTCGGAATTCTTATTAAGGTCTACCATGTAGACATTATTCACTCTATGTCCTAAGAACATGATTTTGTCAGAATTTATTTCAAAGATTTTGCATGCATTATTGTCAAAAACTACTATGTGACCTTTGTCACATAGCTGACTGATGCTAAGCAGGTTATGTTGAAGACCATCTATCAGCAAAACTTTTTTAATCACACTAGAAGGAGACTTACCAACTGTCCCTATTCCAATGATCTTTCCTTTATTATTACCTCCAAATTTTACCATACCTCCCATCTTCATTTCCAGTTCACTGAACTTTGTCTGGTCACCTATCATGTGCCTGGAACAGCCGCTATCCAGGTACCATCTATTGTGTTCGGCTGCCAGACCAACCTGCAATCAGATCAGACATAAGAAAATTTTGGAACCCAAGAAAAGTTGGGTGCAAAGAAGTTACTCATTCCTTCCAAGACAATCTTAGGAATCCAGACCTGTCTGGTTCCCTTCCTGTGAACAGAACTTTTATTTTCAGCATGTAAAGTTTTATAAACTCCGGTCCTTAGATTTTGATGAATTTTGTTCTTAATGACGTGTGAGTTGTTCCAATTATAGGCTTTACTCTGAGGGTTATTCGAGAACCTTTTCTGATAGGAGAACCTTTGTGAGGCTTTAGGGTGAACCAAATTTTGCATGTTTTGATTCCAGTTCCATTTTTGAAAAGATAGCCTATGTTGATTCCACTATGTTGGAGCATTTAAATTGTTGCCATGATACATTTTTCTGAAATGAGCAGGGTTTGCTCTGTAGACACCTAGATTGCTTGAGGGAGTAGTCTTGCTACTCTGATGCATTGTAGGCTTAGCATGAAAATTTCTAGTGATATTTCTTGGTGGAGTGAAATTTGTTTCTACAGATTCTTTGGATTTGATGTTTGAGCTGGACGGGGTGTCCAGCTTATCCTTTTCCTTTTCTAAACAGAATGTTATAGCTTTAAACTCAAAGGGACATTTATTGGTGGGATTATATCCCAATCCTTCCCTGTTGAAATTAACCCTCATACCTAGCAGTGTGTCCATATTAGTCTTTCCTTGCACAAATTTTTCCAGGGCATCTTGCTTATCTTCAAGATTCTTTTTCAGTGTTTCACTCATTTTCTGTATCTCTATGTTGGCTATTTTCACAGCTTCATACTTTTCAGAAGCAAGGTCATTTTCCTTTTGCAATTCTTGCAATCTTATCTTGAATTCATCCAGACTCTTGTTAGCTTGTTCAAGATGATCTTGGAGGTTTTTATTCTCAATTTCCAAGGAGCTTAATTCTTCCAATTTTTTCTTCAGAACCTCATTTTCTTCTTTCAGACAAGTTCCATTCTCGACAACACTATTCAATTGTTTCTTTAGCATTTTGTAGTCCTCTGTTTGACAGTTAAATGTATTAAGTGAATCTGCATAAGCATCCTCCCAGTCATCTATAGTGTAGTGTTCAAAGGGGTTGCATACGTCAGTGTCTGAGTCGGCCATTAGACATAGTCTTTCCTCTTCTTCTTCAAATGAATTTTCTTCAACATCCTCCTCCTCGTCACTCCAGGTGCAGACCATTGCTTTGGGCTTTTTCTTCTGCACCTTGATATTCTTCTTCTGAAGTTCTGGGCAGTCACTTTTCATGTGACCAGGCCTGTGACAATGAAAACAAGTCAGCTTGTCAGTAGACTTGTATTTGCCAATTTTGGAGTTATAATTCCTACCAAATAATGAGGCTTTCTTTTCCCAAACTTCTTGCCCTTGGATCTTAAGAACTGTTGAAATCTGCGAGTTAGTAAGGCCTGCTCCTCTTGATCTATATCTGAGAACTTTTCAAATTCCTCACCACTACTACTGCTACTACTGCTACTGCCACTACCACTGCCACTTCGAGACACCTTGAGAGCAATGTTCTTGCTCTTCTTACTTGTTTCTTCAACATTCCCCTTTAGGTTGATTTCATAAGTCATCAGGGATCCGATTAATTCAGTGACAGTCATTTTAGTCAAATTCCTTGACTCTTCTATGACAGTGGCCTTAGTGTGCCACAAGGGAGTCAATGACCTGAGGATTTTTCTAACGAGATCTGCTTCTGGGATCTGTTTCCCTAGACCCTTGAGGCTATTCATGATCAACGACAGCCTAGCATTCATTTCAGTAATAGTCTCCTCAGAATTCATTTTAAACAATTCATACTTAGAAGTTAGCATGTTTACCTTCGTAGCTATGACCTGGGATGTACCTTCATACATGATCTCAAGTTCATCCCACATTTTCTTGGCTGTCTTGCAGGCTGAAATCCTAGCGTATTCCTCTGGATGAACTGCGCATTGGATTATGCTTAGAGTCGACCAGTTGACTGTTTAAAGCCTGATGTGATCCTATATCCATGCATCTTCATTAAGTGGAAGATCGTATGGTCCTGTGGTGATCACTCTCCAGAGTTCGTGGCTCTGCGCCCTCAGAAACACTTCCATCCTGTTTTTCCAATAAAAATAATTGTTACCATCAAAGAAAGGGGGACGACTAATAAACTGTCCCTCAGCTATGAAACTGCGAGGATTGCCAGATCTAGAATTACCTTGGTCGTTGGACCATATGTTGGGGAACCTTCTCTAATACCAATTGATAGAAATACTACGGAGTGATCTAGAAGGGGGGGATGAATAGATCAACCCAATTAATGCATATAACTCGAGAGTAGAGGTGTAGAACACTTAACACACGGTAGAAAAACACACTCACAAGGAAATGAGCGCCTCAGAAAGTAATCGATGATACTCATCTAAATGATCGAGCAGAAGATGGGTCAAAGAAGGCAAAGAAGATAGCAACCTCCACCAACTAAAGATCAGAAATAGCACAAAAGGCAGAGCAACAATCACACAAGGAGGTAAAAGGTTTTTAGGTGGTTTGATTGCCCATGGCAATCTACGTCCACGCCTCGTCCACACAGCACGAGGATTCCACTAGCTCAAGCTAGAAAAGCAGACTCAGTCTGCGACAATGGCTGGCTAACAGCTTCCCAAGAGGGAGACAAATCTCTCAACCAGGTCCTACACCCCGCAAAACCTGAACCCTGGACTTGCTACCTGCAAATCTAGAATCGGAGGTCAATTCCTCCCTTCCTCTACACCGAGGGAACCCCACGAGTGACACCCCAGAGCCACTCAAAACTGGAGACACTGTCTCCCTTCCTCCACACCAGAGGGAACTCTAAAAACACAGATGGTGAAACAAGGATCAGAATAAAGAGGAAAAGTGAAAACAAAACAATGGACAATGTAGCTTCAAAGAAGCATAAACAAATTCACTGGCTGGCTGCTCTCAGAGACTTCTCTCTCTTTCTCTCCACTCGCACTGAATTTCTCACCCTCTCTCTTGCTCCTGGAGATGCTCTCTTTCTCAGGTGGAGACAATTGGCCGCTTTTCCAGCACCCTTCTTCGAATGGTTGGGTATTCTTATATAGGAGCAGGGGCTTCGTATGGATGAGGTAAAAGAGTCCTACTAAAACTCCATTGGTCCACGTGTTAGGGAATAGAATGTTCCTTTCCTCGAATCACGTGCCTTTCATTTGCCCCTTTATCCATGAGCTAGCCTTCTGTCATTTCAGAGATCATATGCCTCTTCTGTGAACGAGATTGTTCCCTGCAAAAGAAAGGACAGAGTACAGTTTATGCCCTGAGTTCTTAAGGGATGCATAGACTATATAGTGTAACGATCAAACATGCATAGACCTTAGGTTTAGTCAAACAAGATGTGCACTGACCTTAACTTGCTGTTAATGAGACATGCTCAGACCATTGGCAGCACGCAACAAAACATGCACGGACCTTCCATTGAAGGAACAGGAAAGTGCACAGACCATGAAATGCGTATATACTAAACATGCACCGATGCTATAGTGAGCCTAAGGCTGAACATGCATCGGTTTGAACAGTGAATTGCACGGACTTCAGGTGTAAGGAAGAGAACATGCACGGACCCTCATTACTGTGCTACAGGGACTATCACGGACCTTGGTATGCTTAGAGCTGAAATGTGCACCGTTGTTAGATATGCAGAATGGCGTAAATGCACAGACCTTCTACTAGATGAATAGTGACATGCACCGACTGGTACAGTGGAATGAACAGACCTTCTCATGCATAATGCAAGACCTCCACCGACCTTATCATGCCATAAACATGACATGCACCGACTCTAGATGTGCGATGCAAAGACTTGCACTGACCTTTTATGGCCTTAGTCATAGACATGCACCGACCTAATGCGAGCCAAAACCTGCACGAACTTCCCTTGCATGCGTGTAGCAAACCTGCACCGACCTTATGCTCGCGACAAAAGCTGCATCGACCTGAAGCGCTCGCAGCAAACTATCTATGCACTGACCTTCATGCGTGCGCAAGACAGAATGTGCACCGACTTGTGCTCGAAGCAAAGGCTGCACCGACCCTTATATGCATGCATGTAAAAATGTGCACCGACTATATATGATATGAAATGAACTATGCACGGACCTAAGTTAGCCAAGTCTCGAACTAGCATCGACTCTGTGTATGCGTGAAGTGCAGCTAGCTTCGACCTTAGGCTATTCGATGAAATGCCATGCACACTGAAATGGCTTGCACACAGAGTGTTGGATAAAATGTCATGATCTCAGGTTATTCAGCAAAAATGTCATGTGCACAGAGATGCGTTGACTTTAAAAATAATAAACTATATTGTTATGACATCATCAAAACACAAAATGTAACAAAACAGAGGAGTCAATGAGAAGGGGATTTCCAGAACTATTCTAGTCTGTAAGTACCCCTCACCCTTCCATGTCTCCACGTGCATTGAATTTGGGGACCAAATTCTTTTAAGTAGGGGAGGGTGTAGCACCCTGGATAAAAATGACAAGGAAATAGACTTTTTCCCAAGTAAAATAAAACCTTAGATAACTCTATAAGAAGATAACTCTATAAGAAGGCCAAATAAAAAGTTAGAATGCCCAATGAGGGCCATTATATAAATATACCATCATTGAAGTCATCATACGTAATGTGGCTTCCTAAAAGACTATTCACCTAAAATAGTGACTCTATACAAAGTCGTCATTTCCTTAGCCACAGTGCCACCAAGCATCCCACTGTATACATATAGATATACTTAGATATTTCTCCCTGAAGAACCCACTAACCAACCAATTAGATATGTATACATATAATACATCTTAAAGACACCTCAACCCCCAACATGGCACGGTACGGGGAACAACAACCAAGGATGAATAGCGCCCCTGACCTGGGCGTTGTTCTTCAATACAGCGCCCCTATCCCAGGCACCATTCACACTACTTAAAAAAAAAAGAAAATTTTAAGCCAGCTGATATAGCGCCCATGTACAAGGGCGCTATTCAACTAAATCATGGCACCCACAAGGGCGCCATTTCCCTCCGATCTATCATTCCTTCCAGAAGAAAACCTGTACAGCTCCTCTTCACTGGCAACGTACCTCTTACCCGACAATGGATTCAACGGATAGAAGCATTAATTGCTTCTTTTTCCCTGGCAATGGACCCTTGTGTTTCTCTTTCCCTATAAACAACTCCCACTGTCCAACGTACAAACCTTACTGCCATTCCTGTGCCATTCCTAAAGAGAAGGTTGTTTGTGCCTTTTCTATTCTACACCTATAGAAGAGAAATGTTAATTGTTTCTCTTCACGTGCATGCTACGTACCAACATTCCTGCGGCTGGGAGCTCGGTTGCAGAGGATGTGAAGGGGAAGGATTACACGGCTTTACCTTGTCAACCACGTCAACATGTAGGTGTTCTCAAGATCTAGCTTAACTAGTAGTTAATATAGGTTAACATGCATGCTAGTTAAACCTGTCATAGCCTCAGTTTGGTCGTTTAAGTCAAGGGTATATCAAAAGATTTAGTGGGAAGGTTAGGCTACGCATATCTAGTACACTAGCTCTTGCATGAGTAGATCTATGATCTTACCTCCGTCAAGTACCCCATTAATAGTTGTCATTACTCATGATCTGTCCCAATTTATGGTGAATTGATCCATGTTTAAAAGCTAGTATCTATGGACTTAAAATCAAAAATTTGTTGCATGAGCATGACCTTGGAATCCTGCCAATTTTCCATGTCTATACATGTCTTTCTGTGAACTTGTTATAAATCATGAACAGTAAAGTTACGTGATTAGTAGCCACATGTCCAGGAATTTTATCTATTTAACCAAGTCATGAAATTTCTGCATGAGCATGACTTTGAAATCTCCACATTTTTCTCTATTTTACCATATATTCATTTCTGGATTTCATCAAATTTTCCATGATGAATAGTATTTTGAGTCTAGTGGAGCACCCTGGTGAAGGGCGCCCCTGACCAGGGTGCCATTCAATAGGGCGCCCCTGGCCAGGGTGCCATTTCACCTTATTGCGCCCCTAGAGAGGGTGCCATTCTCCAGTGTGAATTAAAACCCCCCGATCCTATGATTAGCATGTTTAACCCTATCGATTAGCCTGTTGAACCTGTTATCTGTTAAACCTTGCTGATTAGCCTGTTAAAACTATTAAACCTGTTAAACTTGTTACATATCAACCTGTAAATTACATACCTTATTAAGCCTGTAAAAATCCTACAGCCTGTTAACCCGAGAATAGTATGTTAAACCTGTTACCTGTTAAACCACGATGATTAGCCCGTTAAACCTGTTACCTGTTAAACTCTGCTGATTAGCCTGTTAAAACCCCTATGATTAGCATGTTAAATACCCTGTTAAACTCTACTGATTAGCCTGTTAAACCTTATTGATTAGCCTGTTAACCTGTTACCTGTTAACCTACAGATTTCATATCTTGTTAAGCCTGTTAAATCATACAGCATGTTAAACTTGTTAATTACCTAGCCTCGTAATTACATATCCTGTCAAACCTTGTTAATTACATAGCCATCATTAAGCTATGTTAATCCTATAGCCTGTCAAATCACATAGCCTGTTAAACCTGTTTACAGTACGTATAAACATGTTATCCTATTAGATTGTTAACCTTCTGAAATAGAGACTCCCCGGATAGACTCTATTTACTGAAATAGAGACCCTCCGGAAGACTCTATCTCAGCATTGAAATAGAGACTCTCCGCGAAGACTCTATTTACTGAAATAGAGACCCTCCGGACAGACTCTGTTTCAGCATTGAAATAGAGTCTCTCCGCGAAGACTCTATTCACTGAAATAGAGACTCTTCACAAGGGCACTATTTCATTGCCCCCTGTAACACGGAGAAAAATTCAAAAAAAAAGGAAAGGATAGGATATAGCACCCTTGACCAGGGCGCCTTTTCCATAGGACGCCCTGGACCAGGGTGCCATTTCCCTGAGCCTTCCTTGTGACCGAGAACCCCTGAACCATGTACTAAAACCCAATAAACTCACTACTGAAAACTGGGAAATTTTCATTACTGAAACCATTTAAACTCAAGTTATTAAACCCTAAAATCTGATTTGGACTTCAGAGATTTTAAACCCCTCAGATAAGGGAGCCAAGATCCACCAGACTTGCCTATGTGTCATGCATTTTAAATGGATTAGTCGTCATTCATCATTTACATGTGATATGTCTTTGAACTCCATTCCTGAAAAATTTACCCTATATTCCTACAATGTGTAAAATTCTTGAAATTCTACATTGGCTATATAAATGAGAGTGGATGTCAAAAAGTATACATGAATGTTATGCATAGAGGGCCCGGTCTGGTCCTGGGAGGAGCACCCGAAGGTACTTGTGCCCATGGGAGTTTATTGACCACGGTGTTTGGCATTGCACCGAAGTACTTGCTTGCTTGACTTGACTTGAGACATTCCCACTTACTCTCACGTGACATGCATGACTCACTTGACATGAATGGCTTGGCCCGAGAAAGGGCAATTTACTTGCTTGAATGAAATGAATGAAATAGCCAATTCTATTGTACTACTTGCTATCACACGAGCTTGAAATCACTTGCTTGAATACTGATTTTCCCCTTCTTGGAAGGGCTTGCTATAATGTTAAATTCTTGAAATACTTGATTGAATACTGATTTCTTGGAAATACTTGGCAATTACTTGATAGTTTTTTTTATTGATACAGCTTATTGAAATTCATGTGATACTCTCTTGATACAATTCTTGATATTCTTGCTTGATCCATATGCATCATTATACCGCATGAACTTGTAATTAACTTAAAGATTGTTAGAGCTTGAGATATAAATCCTACTTAGTGATTCGCTCATCCAGTTGCAATTCTAACGAATTTCAAGAAATTTAGATAGCGACTACCACCCAGATGGGAATGATACCGAGTGATGAGTGCTAGAGTCACCAATTGGTGTACCGTCAGCTAGTCTTGTATCTTACCTTGTATTTTTTTTCAAGTGATTGTTAAGGCTTGTAATCGTATGGTACATTTCGGTCAGTTATGATTAAGTTGGATTGGATTATGTTAAAATATATAGCATTATGAACTAATTTGGGATGTTATTATTCTGGTTAAAATAATTGTCATCTTGGACTATGGTATTATGCTCAACCTTTGAGTTAGCAATAGAATTACCAAGTACTATGTGCGCTTTGACTTTACACGAATGACACGATCTATATAGACGCATCAGGCATCCAGGTATCTTCTGCGCTCGGGGCGTGACAGTGATAGTTTCCAGAGTTAATCCAACCTTCCACAACTCATTATACTATATACCAAGGGTTCATGACATGATAGTGCATTGAGAGTGTATGACATGCTAGTCATGAAGTGTTGGGTCCCTTGAGCATGAAATGCATGAGAGTACATGAGACCACAAGATGATGCTCAATGTTCACAACATATGCAGGCTAAACTGAAGTGCAGACTCACAAACTCCCCCTTAGTCCAATGCAAATGGAAGTTATGACACTCAAGCAACAAGTTATATGTCCACAAGAATGATGAGTTGGGTTGAATGCAACCATGACAAACATCATCAAAACTGATGAGGTGTCACGCCCCGAGCCTTTATGACAGCGGAAGACTCACTCGAGCAATGTGAACAGTCGGCATGGTAAGCCTCTTGCAAGCAAGAATGATCAGAGCACAAGATAATCACACACATAAATACAATTGCACAATATTTAAATCAAAACTCCAACTTATTTCATTGATAATCAATATTCAAATACAATAACTTTCAACTTCTTTCAATCTATCAGTCTAGACTCAATAAATAGGAAAATTACATAGACTTAATCTAAACAATGTAGACTCCCTACGTCTTCACTCTCAACTTGATATGACTTGCATTCGCTCTCGGACCCGCTACTTGTATAACCCGAATCCGAATTTGAATCACTTTCATTTCTTGAAAAAGAATGGTAATAGGTAATGAGCACACTTGCCCAGTAGGTATCTTCGCATCAACATGAAGGCATGATTAAAGTAATTAACAATTTTTATCTAGAGAAATAAGGTAAAATCATGCGAATGCGATCAATCATGCGATTAAACCAAAGTAACAAAGATGATCGTTAAGATGCCAATGAGAGCAAGTATGAATTATCAAGGGTGTAACAAGAACATGTTATGGCCTTTCAAGAACAAGAATGTAATGAGAATGTACTAGCAAGCCACATAATCATCACTCCAGTATCTTTTGCTTATGAGCAAGTACTTCATGAATTTCTGTGGAATATTAAGCAAGAAAGTCATGTACAAGTATCAATCATGCTGTATCGTGGATTTTCACTTATTTATAAAGAAAGTACTCCTAGCGTAATGCGACGCCAGTAGTATCATACCCCATGGTTTATAATAGTATGTTTCCGACAATCAGTCGTGGGGACTAGCATAGAGCCCTTGAACACAATCAGTGCTCGATCGCATCTTCAAGTATAAATCAAGCTATTTCCACGCATGTAACAATAAAGTATGGCCAAGAATGTAATAAGTTCATGATAACACTATTCAATGAATGAGCACTTCAATTTTAAGAATGCGAGAGTCAAGAATGACTTAAACAAGGTTATACTTATGGAAATAAATCGACAGCATAACGATCCATTTCTTAACTTTCATTCATTATATTAAGTTTCTTGATCAATATGATAAGTCCTAGACCATTATTAAGCCATCTAGAACCTTGGAAAATCAACCCTTGGGTCAAACCTTGGGTTAACATACTTAAGCTTTGTGACGGTCTTGTACTGGGCCGTTACATAACGTGACGCTGCAGTGTTGGGCCGTAACATTAGTCTGAATCCAGAAACAGTAAAATAGACTCAGTGAAATGTGACGGTCGTATATTGGGCCGTTAGATGCTCCTGACGGTCCAGTATAGATCCGTTATATTGCCAGAACCAGAAATATAGATAGTGTAATCTACTAAATGGGCTTTAATGGTACAACCAACTCGACGTCCTAGTGGGAATCCCAGGCTCGCAGAGAATTATGGAGGCCTTGAAATAAGATTTCCTAGTCCATTGGAAGGAATATCCAATAGAGAGGTCCTCATGTCCAAGAATAATGTTCCTATAGTGCAAAGTGTGAACTAATGGACAACATACCGGAATATGCGCCATGTACTTAAAGAAAATGACTCTATAGATAGAGAAAGAATGTGTAACGATGTGAAACCATGATAAAACTCCGTCAATACATCTTTGGAAAATCATGATTTAGATACAAAACTATAGAATTTTGGCACATGAAATTAACATAACTTAAAATAACTTAAGATACCTAAATTATGTAATTTCTATCATGAATTAGTAAATAATCTTAAAGACATGAAATCAGGTCAAAACTTAGATAACTAGGCTTATTTATAAGTTAAATTAACTAATTTCCCAGTCTATCTACAGTTACCCTGACGGTCTAGAATGGGTGCGTCATAGTGACTGTGACGGTTTATCGTGAGGCCGTTACAGAAATGTAACGCTCCATCTATGGTGCGTCAGAGACAACAAAGAACTTCAAACACCACAGAAGGTGTGACGGCTTATCGTAAGGTCGTTATATCATTGTGACGGTCTTACCTTGATGCGTCAGATCGTCTGCTGGCAGAAAAGATATAAAAATCTAAGGTCTCAACTTACATCATATCTTGAAATCATATATAATGTTGGGTTTTGTGCGCCCCCTCGTTGTCTTTGACAATGGTTTTGATGATTCCAATATATAGTGTGTTTTGTGTTTACTTGTTTTGTGTTTACTCTATAGTGAAAATCTTGTGTGTTTATGTTTAATGGTATCTTGATGATAAACAAGCTAACATTATAATATCTTGTTTTGCAGGTGGTTCAAACACAAAAGTCCTTCATGCACACATCCTTGATGTTGATGTTTGCATTGGTGCTCTCATGCATACTCCATGATTGATGAGGAAACAACGTTCAAATCTTAGAAATGATGGTAAGAACACAATTGGAGGTCGATATCCAAGTGGTTGGAATGGCATTGGTTCAAAGCTGGAAAAGACAGAGTTATTGTGAGATTTCTATCAAAACATGTATGCCAATGGTAAGAAGGTTTGATCAAGTGTATCTCAATATGCATGAATTGATATGGATTGATTGCTAGTGGTTCAAAACTGGTAGATATGTTCAAATCTGGAAAATTCAGGTTCGTTGTGGAGTTTTTCATTCAAATACTCAAGGCCATGGTAAGAATATTTGATTAATTGGTTTTGAATGTGAATGGATTGATCAATGTTGAAATCAGGTTTTGAATATGTCAATCTGAGTGTTATGAACTCCCTTGATCAACCTTGATATATGTATTTGAATCGTGGAGCTTTCTATTGGTGTTATTGATGTATTTTCTGCTGTCAGGAAAAGTGTCGACCTAAGGGGTCGACACTTATTAACGGAGCCTCTGCCTTGCGTTGAAAGAAAGGACGCTGGCATAAAGTGTCGACTCATGGAGTCGACACTTTCACCAGGGTTCTGTTGTTTTGCTAAAGGCAGAACTCTCGTGAAAAAGTGTCGACTTCGTAGGTCGACACTTTCAGGTAAGTTTGCTCAATTCTATGAAAACAGAATGTTCGTGAAAAAGTGTCGACCTCAAGAGTCGACACTTTTCACCACGAATGTTATGTCTCTTCACATGCCAGAACTCTTGGTGAAAAGTGTCGACCCCATAGGTCGACACTCGTATCTCGGTTTTGTTTTTATATATGTTCCGGCAGAACTCGTTGAGACGAGTGTCGACCCTAGAGGTCGACACTTTCTCTGGTTCGTCCGGATCGTGGTTTCCAGATTGACTACGAAATGCCCATTATAAGATCCGTTTGCTTGGGGTTTTTACTCCAATGTCCTTAGGGTTTCCTCATATGTATTAAGGTTGCTTTGAAAGGATTTTAACATGGGCTATTATGTCTTTTGTGCTGATTTTCCCTCTTGTATATAAGGGTTACAATCTCCATCGGAAGGAAGAAGCTCCAAGGGCTAATACATTTTCCTTTGTGCAGGTGAAAGAGAGAGGAGCTGGAGAGGGCTTTCAAGCTAAATCTGATCTACTTCCGTCGAGATTCGAAGATCGTTGATGAAGAGAGTTGCAAGCGGAATGAAGCGACGAATCTGAAGACGTCTTCATCGCAAGCAACCGCTCACATAAACCTGGAGATCAAAGGAGTTTACAAAAAGGGAAAATCTCTATATCTGTCCCTTGTTCATTTGGGATGTTTATCATGCTTCATTCTATATCTGGATGCCCTTGAGATCATATCTTGATCTTTTGTTTACTACTTTTCTGCTCCATGTATTGCTGCGATTTTCATCTTTTAAAATAGAGAAAAGCTAACGTGTTCCATCTTTTTGCAAGGGGCCTTGTGAACAAGGAGGAGGTGCTGCGCACCTTGAAGAAAGAGGAAGACAAAGAGGATGCCATCAACAAGACTCGTTCCATTGTCACACATTTTACCAGAGCAGCTCCTGCGGTTTCGGCCAGCTTTCACTTCGTGAACAAAAGCATTCAGCGCATCCGTCTATCCTCTCTATTGGGTTCATTGAGGATTTGAGGGAGAATCTTTAGTCATTCATTTCTACTCTCCTCATTTGATCATAGATCAATTTTGTTGTGTTTATTGAATATCCTTTGTGCCATGCCAAACTCGATACATCATTGTGTGTGGGTGGAGCTGTGTCTCCACGTGGTCTAAGTGTTCGGGGTGTGATCCCCGAACGTGTGGGTGTGTGTGCTGCGGTGGCAGCGTGTTGGGGCTTGTCCCCGTGTGTAGACATTGCTGCAGAAGCAGTGTGTGTGTGGTTGGGGTTCGTCCCCGTGTTGCTACGAAAGTAGCGTGTAGTGAAGCCTCACCTGGTTGGGTGAGGGGTGGACGTAGGGACCCCATCGTGGTCCCAAACCACCTTAAAATCTCGTGTCTCGTGTGATTGCCTGTGCGTTTGATCATTTCTTCTATCTCCCTTCACAGGTTAACTTAGTAGGTTTTAATTCACTGCACATCACACATCGCTTCATCTGTTATCAGTGTGTGGGTTAATTTAGTTGTTTAATGCTTTTATCATTCGAGTGAGAACGGGAAGGTTGAGAGAATATCTCTTGCATCTCACGATTATCTTAATGACACTTGGGTTTGAGATAATTAACATTAGTTAATTTAATTCCATTGTGATTATGTTAGATTGTTTTTAAAATCCACCATCTCGATAAGGGGACAATTCAACCACCCTTCTTGTCCGCCATCTCTCTGGGCCAACATATAAACTTCCACATGATAGAATGAAGGCTAAGCTACTAGTATGCATAGGCTTTCAGTGAATTTGACAAGAGAGTTCCTTTTTAACTTAGTTAGGGTTAAGGGTATTCATATATGCATGACCTACTAAAACATGAAATTCATGATCTATGATGTATGAAATCAATCAAAACTAGAGGGCTTTTATCCCTAACAAGATGTTTTTGCCAATCAAGAGATAACCTACCTATTAACTAGGCTTTAAGCTTCTAATTTGAGTCTGAAAATCGAGCCCTAGCTCTCCTTTTCCAGTGATTTTTTAGCAAATTCCTGCTGCTCTAACTCCACGACCTCTCGACCTAAAGATGTGAAATTTTGAGGTTAAGAAGATGAAACTAAGGTAATCAAAAAGTTCTAAAGGATTGAGCTCTAATTACCACGTTTAGACATCCTAATCTCTTGATCTTTAGTGGTCTTGCGTGTAGTTTCCTGGGTAATTATGGTCAAACTAGTAACTTTGGAAGCTTCAATCTCCTTGGTTGCTTGATCTCCTAACATGAAATTTGGAGAACTATTAGTCTAAAGTATACTAAACAAAATCATCTAAAGAACTTACCCGAAATTATGACTCCTTACCTTGATGCTTTACGAGCCAAAAGCAAGGGTTGCTCAGTTCAGAACTAGGTCCTATTTATAAGGTTTTGACTAGGGTACGAATATTAGATCGATTCTAGAGTCTTTAATTTGCCAGAACCTAATCCCTAAGAGTCCTTAGTAATGTTATAAGTTCTCCTAAGTCGATCTCCTGTAGATAGGATCCGAAAGTTTCAATCTTTTTGCTCATTTTTCCATTCACGGAACTGACAGATTGTAACGCATCAAGACTGGTGCGTTACATGACTGTCGCGGTCGCACGATAGACCGCTACATCCAACGTGCATAGAATTCAACATAAATCAAACTCTTTTATTAATTATCCATATTATTATCCATAAAAATAGTTTTTATCCTTAAAATACGTAAATAGGCTAAATAACCTTCTAGAATATGGGCCAAACTTAATGGGCTTGGTCCTTAAACCTTTTGGATCTTATTTAAATAGGCTAGGTTAATTATTTAACACAATTAGGCCTTATAATGTCCTTTAAATTCAACAATTCTTTTAGTAATCTATTTAGCCTTTATAACTCCTAATAAATTCCACAATCCAGGATTTACTTATATAAATTTTGGGGCACTACACCCTCCCCCACTTAGAAGAATTTGGTCCCCAAATTCAATACATGGATTATAGAGAGTGTACTTATAGTTAAATAATTCTTAGAATCTTTTCCGCATGGCTGCTTCGGTTTCCCATGTTGCTTCATATGGCCATGTTTTCTTCCATTGTATCTTGACCATAGGAATAACTTTATTCCTTAGTTGACGCACTTCCCGTTCTAGAATCTTTATTGGCGTTTGCTCGTACGTCATATCCTTCTGAATCTCCAGATTGTCATAAGTGATAATATGGTCAGGATCATATACATACTTCTTTAGCATAGAGACGTGAAATACGTCATGAACTCCAGCTAATTGTGGAGGTAAACCCAGTTTATAGGTCACTTCACCAACCCTCTTGAGAATTTCAAATGGACCAATGAACCTTGGAGTTAGCTTTCCTTTAATGCCAAATCTTCGAATACCACGGGCTGGAGAAACCTTTAGATACACATGGTCTCCTACTTGAAATTCCAAGTCATGTCTTCGATTATCAGCATAAGATTTCTGCCTGTCTTGTGCCATCTTCATTCTTTCTTGAATGAGCTTGATCTTCTCTGAAGAATCCCTTATAAGATCGGGGCCAAGAAATTGCCTTTCCCCTATTTCATTCCAACATATTTGTGATCGATAACTTTTTCCATATAGAGCTTCAAAGAGTGCCATTTGTATGCTGGCCTGATAACTATTGTTATATGCAAATTCTACTAGAGGTAAGTGATCATGCCAACTACCTCCAAAATCAATAGCACAAGCATGGAGCATATCTTCTCTTACCTGATTCGTTCTTTCTATCTGACCATCAATTTGTGAATGAAAGGCTATGCTAAAATTCAATCTAGTCCCTAATGACTGTTGTAGACCCTTCCAAAACTATGATGTGAATCAAGGATCTCTATCAGATATAATAGTGACGGGGACACCATGTAATTTGACAATTTCCTTTATGTATAATGCTGCCAGGATATCCAGACTATCGACTTTTGATT
The DNA here is from genome assembly GCA_022559845.1 of Amorphophallus konjac. Classification (NCBI taxonomy): domain Eukaryota; kingdom Viridiplantae; phylum Streptophyta; class Magnoliopsida; order Alismatales; family Araceae; genus Amorphophallus; species Amorphophallus konjac. The sequence goes on along the minus strand of JAHNEJ010001414.1, from coordinate 97,964 downwards.
GTTATGAAATGTGCAGATTTAGTTAATCGGTCTATGATTACCCATATACCATCGTGTCCACCTCTTGTCTTAGGTAACCCCATAATGAAATCCATCCATATACTCTCCCATTTCCATTCCGGAATATTCAAGGGATCCAATTTACCTGCGGGTCTAAAATGCTCTGCCTTTACTTGTTGGCAAGTGAGACAGCGAGACACGAAATCAGCTATTTCTCTCTTCATGTTGGGCCACCAGAAATTTCTTTTGAGATCCTGATATATTTTTGTACTACCTGGGTGAATGGTATACCTGGATTTATGTGCTTCTTCTAGAATCAATTTCTTCGTATCCTCATGATCCGGTACACATACTCGGTTTTTAAATAGCAATCTTTCATCCTTAATAGAAAAATCCGGCCTTTGTTTAATATTGGCCTTGATCTCCAATAATATATGAACATCATTTTGCAACTTAACTAGATCCTCTATTAATGTAGGTTGAGCTCGGATATTAGCCATGAAACAATCTTCTTCCTTCCTGTCAATATCTAAGTTCAACTGAGCAAATTGAGGAATAAGATTAGTCATACTAATCATGATACTTGATCGCATACACATTGGTTTTCTACTGAGTGCATCAGGTACAGCATTAGCCTTGCCAGGATGATATTGAATAGCAAAATCAAAATCTTTAAGATATTCTAACCATCTTCTCTATCTCATATTTAGCTCTTTTTGAGAAAATAAATATTTCAAGCTCTTGTGATCTGAGTAGACCGTGAACTTCCCCTCATAAAGGTAATGATGCCAAATTTTTAAGGCGAAAATAATCGCTGCTAATTCTAAATCATGCACATGATAAATTTCCTCATGACGCTTCAATTATCTTGAAGAATAACAAATTACTTTTCCATTTTACATGAGAACGCATCCTAAGCCAATGCCAGATGCATCCGTATATACTTCGAATCCACCACCTTCCACTGGTAGTGATAGAATAGGAGCTGTAGTGAGATGATTCTTAAGCGTTTGAAAACACTCTTCACATTCTTTAGACCAGACAAAAGGATTTTCTTTTCTTGTGAGTCTAGTTAAAGGAACTGTAATCTTTAAGAAATCCTTAATGAAACTTCTATAATAACTAGCCAAACACAGAAAACTTCGTAGTTTTGATACGGTCGTTGGCCAGCTCCAATTCTTGACAGCTTCTACTTTAGAAGGATTCACCGCGATACCTTCTTTTGAAATAATGTGGCCTAGGAATGAAACTTCCATGAGCCAGAATTCGCACTTGTTTAACTTAGCATAAGGTTTATGTTCTCTAAGTGTTTGCAAAGCTATTTTCAGATGTTCTTCATGTTCCTCCTTTATCTTGGAATATATCAAGATATCATCAATGAAGACGATGATAAACTGGTCCAGATATGGCTGGAAGACACTATTCATAAGTTGCATGAATGCTGCCGGGGCATTAGTTAACCCGAATGACATTACCACGAATTCATAGTGGCCATAACGACTTCAAAAAGTCAATTTATAAATGTCTTTTTCTTTAATTCTAAGCTGATGATAACCTGATCTGAGGTCAATCTTAGAGAAATACTCTGCTCCCGAAAGCTGATCAAAGAGCTCATCAATACGCGGCAACGGATACTTGTTTTTAATTGTGAGTTGATTCAGTCGCCGGTAATCTATGCATAATTTGAGAAAACCATCCTTCTTCTTGACAAATAGAACCGGCGCACCCCAAGGGGATGTGCTAGGTCTGATGAAGCGTTTGTCTAGTAATTCCTAAAATTGTCTCTTTAATTCCTTGAGTTCTGTGGGGGACATCCTGTAAGGGGCTATAGAAACAGGTGCTGCTCCTGGGATGAGTTCAATAGTGAAGTTCACTTCCCTCTCGGGCGGTAAACTGGGTAATTCAGATGGAAACACATCTGGGAACTCATTTACAATAGGAATGTCCGCTAAGATAATCTCCTTGGATTCGGTAATAATGACAGAAGCAAGAAAAGCTTCACATCCTTGCGAGATAAGTTTGCAAGAGTGAAGAGAAGATATGATGGTTGGATGCCTCTTGTACTTGATGCCAAGAAAAGAGAATCTTAGAAGACCGGGTTTTCGGAAGGATATAATCCTGTTTCTAGAATTGATATAAGCATCATGATCTACAAGCCAATCTACCCGTAAAATAGCATTGTAACCTTTCATGTCAAGGCATACTAAATTTACGGGGAGATTATGACCTTCTACTATCACTTCGCTATAAGGATAATAGTCGGTAAGCTTTGTTCCAGAACCTAAGGGTGTGGTAATAGCGAGATTCGAAGGCAAGGGAACCGATGCAATTGGTAATGTTTTTGTAAAAGTAGTGGAGATAAAGGAATGAGAGGCACTAATAACAAATAGCACAAATGCAGGACGAGAACAAATTTGAAAAGTACCTTCCATAAGCCCACCATCCCTGGGTGCTTCTTCATCTTCAAGAATGGCATTGAGGCGAGCCTGCCTCCTACATCCTCCACCAGACGATTGGTCTTTCATAAGGGGGCAATCTGGCATGCGATGCTCCCTGCTTCCACAACGTAAACATGCGCCAAGGCGCTTCCAACACTCCTTAGCCGAATGGCCGAATTTTTCACAAAACGTGCAAGCTGTAACAACTTGCTTCTCCTCCTTGATCTTCTAGTTCTTCTGGGAACTTCCACTTTTCCCACTCCTGGATCTTTTCTTACTATCATGGCTTTTGTAGGGCTCCGTGATGCTGAACTTTTCTTTCTTATAATGCCGATTTGAGCGTCGGCTAGACTCTTCTCCTTTCCCTTTTAATTTTTTGACCTTCTTTAAGGTCCTTTCACACAAATACGCTCGTTGAACCATTTCTGCATAAGTACGGATGTTTTGGGTCCCGAGCTACTGGCTGAAATCGGGCCATAACCCGTCCATGAACCGATTTACCTTCAATAAATCGGTGCTGATAAGATGCGGTGCGTAAGGTGCAAGCTTTGAGAATGACAATTCATATTCGGCAACCGTTATCATTCCTTTCCGAAGAGCGGTGAACTCCATAGCCTTCCTCTCTTTTACGTGCTCAAAAAAGTCTTTGGCACGGAATAGGGTAAGAAAACCATCCTACGTATGAGGTGCATCGATCGGAGGTGCCGGAACCGACTTCCACCATGTACGGGCATCTTTGTTGAGTTGGAAGGTTGCAAGATGCACCTTCTCTTGATCGGTGCATTGGATAACATCAAAGATACAATTAATTTCGTCTATCCAGTTCTCCGCTTCGTCCGGATTAGAAGAACTATAGAAACGCGGAGGGTTTAAACTCTGGAAATTGCGATGCAAATCACCAGCTCTTGCCCCTGCGCCAACTTGCGCCATGGTTTGTAACGCCTGAGTAAGGCCGACAACGGTTTGTTGCATGCCATTCCAATCTATGCGATGAGCCATGATAATAATAGGGTACCTGAGAGAAAAATAACAACTTGTTATTTCTCATGGAATTGGAAGGAAAATCAATCTTAAAGCTAATTAACTATCTTATCCCGGGCTCTACCCAATTCTCACATGGGTGTGAAAATTTCTTCCTTAGTTCATAGGTAGGGGTCCTTAAACCTTGGACTTATCCTATGACATGATTCTTCTCCCTAAGTCCTGAGACTTAGGCTCTGATACCAACTTAACTGTCACGCCTCGAGCCTTTATGACAGTGGAAGACTCGCTCGAGAAACGTGAATAGCCGACATGGTAAGCCTCTTGCAAGAAAGAATGATTAGAGCCCAAGACAATCACACACATAAATGCAATTGCACAATATTTAAATCAAAACTCCAACTTATTTCATTGATAATCAATATTAAAATACAATAACTTTCAACTTCTTTCAATCTATCAGTCTAGACTCAATAAATAGGAAAATTACATAGACTCAATCTAAATAATGTAGACTCCCTACGTCTTCACTCTCAACTTGATATGACTTTCATTCGCTCTCGGACCCGCTACTTGTATAACTCGAATCCGAATTCGGATCACTTTCATTTCCTGAAAAAGAATGATAATAGGTAATGAGCACACTTGCCCAGTAGGTATCTTCGCATCAACATGAAGGCATGATTAAAGTAATTAACATTTTTGCTCTAGAGAAATAAGGTAAAATCATGCGAATGCGATCAATCATGCGATTAAACCAAAGTAACAAAGATGATCGTTAAGATGCAAATAAGAGCAAGTATGAATGATCAAGGATGTAACAAGAACATGTTATGACCTTTCAAGAATAAGAATGTAACGAGAATGTACTAGCAAGTCACATAATCATCACTCCAGTATCTTTTACTTATGAGCAAGTACTTCGTGAATTTCTGTGGAATATTAAGCAAGAAAGTCATGTACAAGTATCAATCATGCTATATCGTGGATTTTCACTTATTTATAAAGAAAGTACTCCCAGCGCAATGTGACGCCAGTAGTATCATACCCCATGGTTTATAATAGTATGTTTATGACAATCAGCCGAGGGGACTAGCATAGAGCCCTTGAACACAATCAGTGCTCGATCGCATCTTCAAGTATAAATCAAGCTAATTCCACGCATGTAACAATAAAGTATGGCCAAGAATGTAATAAGTTCATGATAACACTATTCAATGAATGAACGCTTCAATTTTAAGAATGCGAGAGTCAAGAATGACTTAAACAAGGTTATGCTTATGGAAATAAATCGGCAGCATAATGATCCATTTCTTAACTTTCATTCATTATATTAAGTTTCTTGATCAATATGATAAGTCCTAGACCATTATTAAGCCATCTAGAACCTTGGAAAATCAACCCTTGGGTCAAACCTTAAGCTTTGTGACGGTCTTGTACTGGGCCGTTACATAACGTGACGCTGTAGTGTTGGGCCGTTACATTAGTCTGAATCCAGAAACAGTAAAATAGACTCAGTGAAATGTGACGGTCGTATATTGGGCCGTTAGATGCTCCTGACGGTCCAGTATAGATCCGTTACATTGCCAGAACCAGAAATATCGATAGTGTAATCTACTAAATGGGCTTTAATGGTACAACCAACTCGACGTCCTAGTGAGAATCCCAGGCTCGCAGAGAATTATGGAGGCCTTGAAATAAGATTTCCTAGTCCATTGGAAGGAATATCCAATAGAGAGGTCCTCATGTCCAAGAATAATGTTCCTATAGTGCAAAGTGTGAACTAATGGACAATATACCGAAATATGCGCCATGTACTTAAAGAAAATGACTCTATAGATAGAGAAAGAATGTGTAACGATGTGAAATCATGATAAAACTCTGTCAATACATCTTTAGAAAATCAAGATTTAGATACAAAACTATAAAATTTTGGCACATGAAATTAACATAGCTTAAAATAACTTAAGATACCTAAATTATGCAATTTCTATCATGAATCAGTAAATAATATTAAAGACATGAAATCAGGTCAAAACTTAGATAACTAGGCTTATTTATAAGTTAAATTAACTAGTTTCCCATTCTGTCTACAGTTACCCTGACGGTCTAGAATGGGTGCGTCACAGTGACTGTGACGGTTTATCGTGAGGCCGTTACAGTAATGTAACGCTCCATCTATGGTGCGTCAGAGACAACAGAGAACTTCAAACACCACAGAAGGTGTGACGGCTTATCGTAAGGCCATTATATCATTGTGACGGTCTTACCTTGATGCGTCAAATCGTCTGCTGGCAGAAAAGATATAAAAATTTAAGGTCACAACTTACATCATGTCTGGAAATCATATATAAACTTCCACATGATAGAATGAAGGCTAAGCTACTAGTATGCATAGGCTTTCAGTGAATTTGACAAGAGAGTTCATTTTTAACTTAGTTAGGATTAAGGGTATTCATGTATGCATGACCTACTAAAATATGAAATTCATGATCTATGATGTATGAAATCAATCAAAACCAGAGAGCTTTTATCCCTAACAAGATGTTTTTGCCAATCATGAGATAACCTACCTCTTAACTAGGCTTTAAGCTTCTAATTTGAGTCTGAAAATCGAGTCCCAGCTCTCCTTTTCCAGTGATTTTTTAGCAACTTCCTGCTACTCTAACTCCACGACCTCTTGACCTAAAGATGTGAAATTTTGAGGGTAAGAAGATGAAACTAAGGTGATCAAAAAGTTCTAAAGGATTGAGCTCTAATTATCTCGTTTAGATGTCCTAATCTCTTGATCTTCGGTGGTCTTGCGTTCAATTTCTTCGGTAATTATGGTCGAACCAGCAACTTTGGAAGTTTTAATCTCCTTGGTTGCTTGATCTCCTAACATGAAATTTAGAGAAATATTAGTCTAAAGTATACTAAACAAAATCATCAAAAGAATTTACCCGAAATTATGACTCCTTACCTTGATTCTTCATGAGCCAAAAGTAAGGGTCGCTCAGTTCAGAACTAGGTCCTATTTATAGGGTTTTGACTAGGGTTTGAAGATTAGATCGATTCTAGAGTCCTTAATTTGCCAGAACCTATTCTCTAAGAGTCCTTAGTAATGTTATAACTTCTCCTAAGTCGATCTCCTGTAGATAGGATCCCAAAGTTCCAATCTTTTTACTCATTCTTTCATTCACGGAACTGACAGAGTGTAACACATCAAGACTGGTGCGTTACATGACTATGGCGGTCGCACAATAGACCGCTACATCCAACGTGCACAGAATTCAACATAAATCAAACTCTTTTGTTAATTATCCATATTATTATCCATAAAAATAATTTTTATCCTTAAAATGTGTAAATAGGCTAAATAACCTTCTACAATATGGGCCAAACTAAATAGGCTTGGTCGTTAAACCTTTTGGATCTTATTTAAATAGGCTAGGTTAACTATTTAACACAATTAGGCCTTATAATGTCCTCTAAATTCAACATTCCTTTTATTAATCTATTTAGCCCTTATAACTCCTAATAAATTCCACAATCTAGGAATTACTTATATAAATTTTGGGGCACTACATGAGGCATCATAGGCTATTTGATTATACGTGTGGAACGTAGTTGTGTATTATGGCTTGTATTGGCTTGTATTAGTGTGTTTGCTTGTTTTTTTTTTCATTTGGGCTCCTTTGTAAGGCTTTTAATAAGCCATTGGGCCACATTCCATGTAGAGTCCATTAAGGGGTTGCACTTATTAGAGTCCATTAAGGGGGTTATATCATATTGGAGCTTAAGGCCTTCCTAATGGACCTTAAAGCCACTTAAGGCCCAATTGGGCTTTCCCTCTCCCATGGGCTATCTAGGATGGAAAGCTCCATAGGCTAGTTATGGGTTTATGGGCCATTTGGTTGGTCTTGGCCCATAGCCTCCATGTTTGACCCATGATGGGGGCGCCCCCTTCTTTGGCCTTATTAGGCTAAGTGGTGTATCATGTGTAATATGCTTTGACCACATGGGGAAAATTGGGATTTTGCTTTCCTAAGATACCCCTCACCCACCCTAGATCTGAGGGTAAGGGAGGTCAATTGCCAAGGGTGTCAATTTCATACATAAGCCATGTATTTTCCATTTTACTAGAATTAATGAATGAAATTTTGTGAAAATTATCCAAGGAGCCAAGGGCCGCCCCCTTCCTCTCTCCTATCTCGCCTTGCAGCTGTGAGAGCTCAGATCTCTGAGGTGTGATACCTCCCAATCCATCCCCCTTTGAGTGTGAAGCTCATCTCCACAGCCGCCGCTGCCATCGCACCGCCGTCGCGCCGCCACCGCCACTTCTTCGATGTTCTGTCCACTCTGGATAGAAGCTGAATCCGTGATTTTTAGCTCTCAACTCTGGACAGAAGGTCCATCCCATGTCCCAAAAAAAATTTGTGGATTTTCGTCACTTCATTTTCCTATTTTACCATTTAGTCTCCCACAGCCTTCCAGATCTCCCACTATTCTGTCTTGTGTCACAACAACTGTGCTCTTCCATAGTTCGACCCCCTTTCCCATGTCTGAATGAGTTGAAATTTTAATTGGGGATTCTGTCCACCAAAGCCCCCTTCCACGATTTTTTTTTGAGAATTTTGGATCTCGTTTACATTTTCTAAAAATCACTGTCGTTTCCCAAATCTGTTCTATCCTATGCAGTCAAAATCCGACCCACCTGTGCTATAAAATCCATTTCCCATATCAAACCTCCACCATAAATTACAAAAAAAATTATCCATGTCTTCCTTACTTCGCCTTCTCTAGGTTTCATAAAGTGCCCAACTCCCAAATCAGAAGTTTAAGCCTCGGTCAACGCCCATTCTCAGGCAGATCCAAATCTGTCCTGCCAGATCTGAGACTGAGAGCAGTCCTCTTTGAAATTCCACCATGGAAATTACGGCCCTAACAAAAATCCTGTAACCACATAGGGTCGAAGTACTTCAAGTTAGCATTCCAACGGCGCCGGTTTCACGACGTTCTGAGATCGAAGCTGGTCGCAGCAATTTCTGTCGCCGGATCGCGCAGGTCTGAAACAACAACTCAGATCCGTGGGCAGCAACTTCCACACGTGCCGATCAGAGCCGCCTCGCCTTCCACAAGGCAAACCAGAGCATCCCTCTCCTAGGGATTGTCCCCCCAGCAATCCTCATCACAGCAGGACCCACCCCGCCCAGTTCGGAAGTCTGAGCAGCACGTGGGCCCCACCACCCGCTGCACGCGCCTTCCTGACAGCACCGAACCGTGACTTTTCGGCACTGATGGGGCAACTCAAAACGCTGCCCGTCAACCCAAACTCGATACTCCCAGGCCCCACATGTGACCTATTACCTCCCTGCGTGGAGTGGGTTTGAATTTGTAAATTCGCTGAAATTGTTTAACCGGGGGTACGAATTTGGCTGGGATTATCTTCCCCACGCCCGGTAGCGTGGATGTAAACTCGCCACTCTCTCTTATCGCATTTGCTGATTTCATAATTATTTGTATATGCCGCTGCGAGTGATAGGTTACTAGCTCGTTCAAATTTAAATCACCGCAGCAAGAGAGAGCGAAACCCATCACGTGACCCGATCCGGGCACAAAAATGAGCCGCCTACCCAACTCATCGCCGATTCCTCAACCGCGCAAGATCCCGCATTTCCCTCGCTAGGGGCGTCCATGAGCTAGAGTCCCAGGTCGCGTGTCCGTCCCGCATCAAATTGGTATCAGAGCGTCAGGTTAAGTCTAGGGTAGTTTTGGTTAAAAACAAAAAAAAAAGTGTTTAAGTCTAGGAGTCTACGTCTAAGTCGGTCCAAGGTTGCATTGCATCCCAATACCCGGTATATCAAAAGGTGTTGCCCGAACGTTAGGTTACGCCTATCGGGAAGGTCGCACATTTGCAAGAGAGGATCTTCGGATCCCGTAACTCCGTCAAGTATCGGATCTTGGTTAAGTCTAGGCTCCTTAGCTTGCATTAGTTGGTCCATTTATGTCATTGCATGCCCACTCAGCGAGGTACCCAATACCATCGCCCCGCACCTATGGCCAACCCACGGGATACCGACACAGGAGACCTCCACTCCTTGCATGAGGCGATCATGGCCCTCATAGCTCGGATGGACCAATCCGAGGCAACCTTTAGGAGCTTCTTGGACTGTATGGATGGCTGACTTAATGCCATGGAGGAATGGATGGAGTCATCCGACAGATCTGTCCAAGGTCTGGTCGGACGGTTGGATAGGATGTCACACGGAGACCCTCCTAGAGCGGTCCCGAGCCCTCCCACACCCGCTCCAGCGGTAGCCCAAAGCCAAGTCGTGGCCCAGGTCGAGCCCGCCCCTATGGCCCAGGACCCGCCCGCACATGCTCCCCAGCCGGCACATGCTCCTCAGCCCGCCCCTCGCCGGGCCCACGAACCACAACTCCTTGACCTCGGTCTTGAGGGCTATGGGTCTGATAACGCTTATGAGTGGTATGGTCGATGTCGTCATGGCTTGCAGTCGAGAGATGAGGAGGATGATTGGGTCCTTCGGACCGTGCGAGCGGACCCTCCCATTTTTGACGGGTCTTTGGATCCGAAAGTCTATTTAGATTGGGAGTCCAGCATAGACTGGTACTTCGATTGGTTCGACATGTCAGACCGTCGAAGAGTCCGATTCGCTACTATGAAGTTGATGGGACAGGCACAAACATATTGGAAGAACGTGGAGAGCCTGTTATTTCATCGACAAGAGCCCCATGTTGAGACATGGGGTGAAATAAAGGTCAAGCTTCGGCAAAAGTACCTTCCTGCCACATACCGTCAGCGACTCATCGATAAGTGACAGAGTCTTAGTCAGGGAGATCGGTCCATCTCTGAGTACATCACTGAATTTGATGAGTACTTTTTACGATGTGGTGTCTCGGAGGAGAGCACCATGCCCGTTTCCCGCTTTCGACGTGGTCTACGGCCGCACTTCCAGTATGAGCTTTTTCGCCGTAACGTAAAGACGTTGGAAGAGGCATATCAGGTTGCTCTCGAGTTGGAGCAGTTTGAGGGAGAGTTCCAGTCTACCCAACGGTTGGGCCCCACCCCCCTTCGTAGTGTCGAGCCCCGTAGCTCCTTAGGTCCATACCCGAGGGCCCCCATGGCTCGACCCCAGGAGCCCGCCCGTCAGGAGCAATTCGCTCCAAGGCCTCATCCTCCCCACCAAGGGATCTACCTACATCCCAACCACCGGCACCCATAGCTCGTCCCTCGACACCTATTACCCATCCTCCGGCACCCACACCTCCTCCCTTGTTACCTACACCCCCAGTCCGTCGGGAAGACAAGGGTAAGGGACCACTTACCGAAGAGACTAGTGGGTCACGCCAGCAGTGTTATCGCTGCCAGGGGTTCGGTCACTTTGTAGGCCAGTGCCCCACACGTACATCTCTAGTCATTGGGGACGAAAGGGTTGGAGAAGCCTTACCATCAGGACTAGTGCCAGTCAACTATGAGGCCGAGCAGGAATTAGCTGACGAATTCTTTGGAGATGACCCGAAGGAACCTATTGACACCCATGATGCCTAGGGGTGATGTCATGCATTAGGTATGAGTCTAGGGGCATGTGTGCGAGTCTTTGTTTGTTTCGTATAGTCTGTGAGAGTCTGCATGTGTCAAGTCAGTCAGTCGAGTGTCAGCTCGCGATGTCAGTCCCTTCTGTTGACACCTATTTTTTGCCGATAAGTTGAGTCATTTCTCTTACTCTCATTTGTTGATGCCTCAAGTTATCCATTACTCATTGCACTATTTTCAGGCAGCTTATTGGGCCTATTTTATGGGTACCTCCCTCCTTGACTCGGTCTGCTTCAATTCAGGGCTTAATGGGCCTTGGTTTTGCTTGATTTATCACATTTTTAGTAAATTTCAAATGCCCAGCCATTGAGCGGTCTATCGCTTGACCGCTTCATTTTGGAGCGGTTGATTATGAATCGTGTGTCTATTTACTGGATGTTAAGGTAATATTCTGAATTTCCACCGACAAGCCTTTGCACGGTCTATATGTAACCGTTCAATACCATTGAGCGGCAGGTATATGACCGTCCATATCTCAGAGTCCCAGATTCGTTGGTTGTTCAGATAATTATCTAATTATCTAAGTTATTCTGATTTACCACTGACAGGCATTAGGTGGGTGGCCTATGGCCGTTCCATGGTCGGGGTGGTCCATTTGTAACCGCCCAATTCATGAGAGTCCAATGGCGAAATCATCGGGCAGTTCAATGAATATTTGGATATTATTTGCTTATTTACTTAATTTCCACTGACAGGTTGGACGGTCTTGTGACCGACAGCCCAATGTACGGAGCGGTCTATCGTCTGACCGCGCAATGGTTCGATTGCTGAAAAGCTAAGGGTTTTTCTCTCTCTATCCGTGGTTTTATCCTTGATTTGTTCCAACCATTTCTCCGCAGATATTCCACCAAATGGGGTGCCGTTTGAACTGGTTCGAAGATAATTATATTATCTACGGATTTTATGTTGATATCTCGAGTTGATTTTCATTGGAAACCCTAATTTCGAGGTTGGCTTTCAAGGCTCTATAAATAGGACCCTAAGGCCATGCTTTGAAAAAGGGGGGGAGATTTCAAGGTCACGACGAAGCTCTGTCGAATTCTCAAGTGACCTGCAGTTAGGGAGGGAGGCTTTCTACATCTTTCTAAGCCTCCGGTTCAAAGGAGTAGTCATTTGATTTGAGTATTTAGTCATAACATTGAGTCATTAGTTCGTTCATTGCATGTTTACTTCTTCACTTCTCTCCATGTTCCTTCACTACATCATATCATTTTCACACCCTCCCATTTGTTTTGACGCCCTATAGGGGTTTAAAAACCTCTCAAGTATCGCTCGCCCATTCCATGCTATCGTGCTTGTTTTCCATTCTTCTTTATAGTTGCTACACTCCTTAGAGCTAATTTGGGTATCATTTTCGTGTCTCCTACTTTGTTTTGCAGGTCAGCATCATCCTAACACGAGGCCCATCCCCTCTGGCCGGCCGGAAGGGGTGGAGGATTGGATCCTACGCTTTGGAGTTTGGCAGCATCGAACGGTTGTCGTCCGTCCATCCACAGGTATACACGGCCCACATAGGACCGTGCAACACCATATTGCGATCGTCTGCGAACCGTGCTATCACCAGGCTCATCTTCGTTCCGCTTCTTACTTCAGTGCTTTGAGCGGTCTGTCGAGAGACCGTACTTATCACCGAGCGGATCTTCCAGGACCGTCTACACCTATCAGCGTTGAACATCAGGCGAGTGCTTTCTCCCCTTTTCCAAGGTACGGTTACCCCTCGGTACTTTGTGTCTTGGTGGTGATCACGATCATATGCCCCTTTTCACCCTTTCTTTCTTTCTTCCTTCATCTCGCTTGTCTTTACATTTCGATTATTAGAAAAGGAAGGTAAGAAGGAGAAAAGGTGGGGAAAACATGTCAACATCCCCTTTTTTGGCGATCACGGTGGGACTCCTAGTGCCCATCGTGTTAGTGTTTTGTTGACCCATTTGTGTGTTTCGTTAGTTTCCTTCTTTGAGTATTTCAGGTTGATCTTTGGCCCATCTTGCGTTTCTATCCTATGGAGTTTACACGGTCCTTTGTGAGCCACCTACGTTCTTGAGCGGCTGGAGATTGACCATCCTGTGATCATCGAAGAACTCCTCTCGTGCCAGCCCGTTACACCCAGCGGTTCTGTATAAACCGTCCACTTCTTCCCGTGGTCTGATACAGACCGTTCATCGTTGCTGGCTCAGGTACGTTACTGTGTTTAGATTTGTGATTTCTGTTGATATTCCGCGGTTATTTCAAGTCCGTTCCAGACTCTGCGCGGTCTGTCAAAAGATCGCTCATCCAGGTACACTTCTGAGTCTCATTCCTTGGTCATTTTGACATTTCGTGGTTTTTTCTCTGTTTTGGCGTTACTCCCTGCTTTAGCACAGTGCATTCCAGACCGTTTGCTCTCCCTGAACGGTCCATTCCAGACCGTGTACTCACCCTGAGCGGTCTTCATCAGACCGTCCTTTACTACTACAGTACACCCGAGGCTACATTTTGCTCATTGATCTATATCATTACATATATATGTTTGGTGCTGTTTGGATCTCCCCCTGCTGTTGTTATATTGTTGCATGATCATGTTCATGTCATTTTCTCATATTTGCTTGATCATTGTCTGCTAGATCTAGGCTAGATTCTGCATGCACTCCGGTGCGCATAGGGTCATACATACTCCTCATTAGTAGTTGCATTCCTACCGAGGTAGGGTTTCCTCTCGTCTCCATACTCCTTGGAGCCGACTAGGTGACCTTGCTGAGGGCCTCCGTAAGTCCCCGTGAGCCATGGATTCCCACACGGACGCTGGGCAGGTTGTACCATACCACCCCCCAGTCTAGGGTTTGCATCCGCGAGAGATAGTCCCTTTAGAGTCAGCCAGTTCCCCATTTCTCACCCTGATTAGGTACCTTGTGGTTAAGTGAACTCACATCTTAATTAACCCACTAAGGTCCTACAAGGAAAGATTCATAAGATCTATCGCGCATCATCCATAATTTGAGTGTTCACTTGGTTGTCTCTCTTCTCGTCTCTTCTCTCTCTTGTGTGTGCATCACTTCAGTGTTGTTTAGATTTTGGGTAGGATTGTTTGGTTCTTCTTCCCAGGTGCTCAGTGTATGTGGAGCTGTCTCACACCCTCAGGATCATCTCCTAAGGGTGGTTCGCCTTCCCATTCTTATTTCAATTCACCTCCGATTATGTCGTCTTAAAACTTCTCCCATCCCCCTGAGGATTCTCTCCCTCGGGGACTTCTGGAGGACCCACCTAGGGTCGCTCATGTGCAAGGGGGAGAGGGCACTGCCCCTCCTCTCCCGACCATTGTTGTCGAGGGTGCTCAACCCTCCCTCTCAGATTCATCCACTCGCGGCTCGGCCAGTCAGGTTCTCCATATGATGGCCCAGCTGGATCTTACTCAACTCCACCTACTGAAACATGCCTTGCAAGGGACAGATGCCTCGCCCTCAGTACTTTCTTCTGGCACGACTGCTGCCGCCACTTCCACACCCCCGATTGTTGGATTAGGGGCCACCTCTGCAGCCCCCATCGATCTTACTCGCATCCGTCCTCAGGCTCTTCGATTCTCCACCATGGAAGCGGGTCAGGCTTCTACCTCGGCCCATCAGTCACTTGATAAGGGGAAGACCTAGGTCCCCTCCGTTTCTTATGCTGATCCTTACACCACGTTCTCTCCAACATCGCAGGCCCTCGTGGCCCTGGCTGATTCTGTCCGTCTGCAATTAGGGGCCGCCCAGTTGGCTCATGCGGATATGGGCCCTTCCCTGGCCCATTATCCATCTTATGGGCTGCCCCCTCAGTCAGTCTATCATTCGACTCCATACTCCGGTTCGATCCTTCCTGCCGTATCTTCCCCTTCCCAGGAACGAGAACTTCTGGACAAATGGGCTGCCATGTAGTAGCAGATTGACCTCCTCCACAAGCGGGTCGGCCCGCAGTCTTTAGATGATGTCCCCATTCCTAACTTCAAGGACATTCATTTCCCACCGCAGTCTACGCTCCCCGTGTACCGGAAATATGACGGGAATGGCAACCCGTTTATTCATGTCAGGGAGTTTCTCTATGAATCGGCGCAGTTCCAGCATGATGACCGCCTGATGGCGTATCTATTTCGCCGATCCTTGGACGAGGTCGCCCTTGAATGGTTCTACACATTGCCTCTGGAGGAGGCGGAAAGTTTCAAGACCGTGAAGGAGAAGTTTATCCCGAGATTTCAGGATCGGGTTGGGCTCGAGTATTCTTTTACAGACTTGGTAGCAGAAAAGATGAAGCCGGACGAAGACTTTGCCGCATATGCAGATCGATGGAGGCAGATGGCCTCGCGTGTGCCCGGGCAGATCCCGGAAGAAGAAAAGGTTAAATTGCTGATTTCTAATGCTACCCCGACATTCCGGAATATATTGGCAATGAATGATATATCTAACATGCACCAGTTGTACAGCCGAGCCCGGTTCATCCAGACCCAATTTAAAGACTCCCCCATCCATTCACTGTTTGAGACCCAGAAATCCAAAACTACCCGAAAATCCCAAGGCCCAGTAACTGAGGGAGTTCAAGTCAATGAGCAGGTCCAGGCTGTTCATTTCCCTAACCAACCCGCTTCACCCCGTTTCCAGCAACCTCCTCGCAACCCCCAGTTCTCCGCTCCACAAGCCCCCCGACCCACTTTCCAAGCTTATCAGCACCCGCAACAACCACCACCGCCACCACCACAGCTACAACAGCCACCCCAGTACCATAACGTCCCTCCTCCTGCTGGTTATGGGACTGCTCGACCGGGACCGAAGATGGTCAACTACCCACCGCTTCCAGAAACCCTCCCCGATATCTTTTCAGCTCTAATGTACATTGGTGACATTCAATTGCCTCCGGAGCGTCAGAATTGGAATCCGGCAGCCGATCAGTCAAGGTATTGCATATACCATTGGTAGCCCGGGCACACCATAACGAGATGCTACCAGTTTAGAGATCTGGTGTATGATTTTCATGAGGGCCAGAGGATTGATTGGGCCCAAATGCACGAGTTGATTGAAGATATCAAGGAAAGAAGAAGACAAGCCAGGCCGCAGCAGGCGGCACCCCAGCAGTAGCAGTTCTAGCCACCTCTACAACAACTACAACTCCCACAGCAACAATAGCAGCACCAAGACCTCGGGATTAATCAGAATCCCATGCCAGAACACCCGCCAGCTCCTCAACAACAACAACAGCCACCGGCACCGGCTCAAGTGAACGCAGTTCACCGCCCAGCCCCTAACGCTGAGTGGTCCTTTGATGATGAGACCCCCGCTCACCTTTTGGCCTTCCAGCATACCAACTTCCCCGCACCTTCTGTTCCTTCCATTCTCCGGCCCACCACCTTGGCCACCGCTCCCCCCCTTGTCCTCTCCCAATCACCTATTGCACCCCCCACGTTCCCCACCGTTCCGCCAACCCCTCCACCATTACCCACCATGCCCTCCATCATCACCCCACCATTTAACCCTTCACCAATCATGATCCCGCCAGGGCCCATCAGGCCAGCCTCCACCATCCTCACCCCCATTTCTACCCCTTCCCCTTACCCTGTCGGGCCAGTCGGAAGTCCATCTGGTGCCGTGCCGGCACGACAATGCGCCCTCCGGAGCGGGTGTCCATTCCACCGCACTTACCCTTTCCCTGGTGCGTTTGCACCCAACCCTCAAGTTCCTTCCTTAATAGTCGAAGCAAAAGAAGTGAACCCTGTGTCGGGCACGAAATATGACTTGCTACAGCATTTGGACCGGATGCCGGCCAAGATATCAATTCTGGAGTTGATTAAAAGGTCCACGCTGCATCAGGACACCCTCAAGGATTTTTTGCAGAAGGTTATGGTCAACGACGATGCGGCGGTGGACAGCTTGCCGTCAGTGTTGGCAACTATTACCAGGGGGCCTACCATTTCATTCTCTGAGTCAGAATTGGCACCCCCAAAGGCACGACAGATGCCACTCTGCATTACCATTTCTTTGAACAAAGTGGCGGTAGAGTCAGCTCTAGTGGATACAGGTGCTTCCATCTATGTGTGTCCACTCAGTACACTAAGTGCCTGCAACATTTCAGAAGATATTCTTAGGCCAACACCGACTACAATTGCAGTGTATGACAACTCCAGACGAGCGTGCCATGGGGTCGTGACAATTCAGGCCGAGCTAGGGCCTTTGGTGATGGATGTGGAGTTTTACGTGTTGGACATAGACCCGATGTTCAAGGCAATTCTAGGTCGTCCATGGATAGACAGTTTGAATGCTGTGCCTTCAATCGCCCATCAATGTCTAAAATTCCCATTCCAAGGCTGGGTAGTTAAGGTGAGGAGTATCTCCACAGTCCAGTTAGTTGATGCGATTATTGATAAAATTCTTCCCACTCTGTGGCCGAGTAACAGGCCCGTTCTTTCTGTAATGGACTTAGATTACCCATGGACATATGCGTCACACAAGCCCACCACTGTGCCAGTAAATGTGAAAATTAAGTCCAAGATCAGAGATTCAAAAGGATGGCATATGATTTTAAAGTTAGGCTATCAGCCGGGCTTGGGCCTTGACGCACAACTACAAGGGTGAACTAAGCCCGTTCCTAAAGGCAGAAAGATGGGTCGGAGAGGCCTTGGCTACCGGGAGTCAGCACTATCTATCCTGGGAGACTCCGGGCCGCTGACGTGGGATTACCGTCAACACTTTGTGAAAGGCCCGTTGCAGCCCGACACTTTGAGGAAGCCGACGCCCTGTCCTGATGAGAAGATTGATGCCACCCATGCTGTTGCTGACCCACCGCCGCCGCTGAAGGGGCTAGTGGGTGATATGGAAGATTTTTGCAGATGTTTTGAGAAGCTGTTCGAAGAAGAAGAAGTTTGCCCGAAGAAGAGGGAGATGTAGCTGGTAAAGCATTCTCCAACTGAGCTAGCTCACTGGAGTCCGCAGGAAGTAGGGAGCTCCATCACTACCTTTTCTTTGTCCCTGTCCCGTCTTGCCTCCTTGTTTTAGCAATTAGGAATTGTTCCCCATTCCCCTCCGATCATGGTAGACCCGTACTTCACAGAAAGACCGCCTGAAATCCTATTTGTGCCATGTGCATGTGGGCGCTGCCCACCCATTGATTTATCAACCCTGTTTACTCCTCCTTCCCCCACTGCCCAACTCCACGAAATGTGGTTTTCATCCTCCGACCCGTTCTTCGATTGCATCTTCCCCGATCTGTTTCCCATGCAACTCCCTCCACCCCTGTCTTCTTCTTCCTGTTGCATGATGACCTCCGACCTCCAAAAAAAAATGCCAATTTTAAAACGGAGGTGTCAATGGAGGATTACGCTGTGTTCTGCTCATCTTCCCGGGGGCATGAGACCCCTGCTCCTTTCCCTGTAGACTTCCTATCTCCTAGGGTAGATGTACATTCTGCAGAGTCTCCTAGGTTGGTAGAGTCAGTTGGGGTAGAGTCTAGTTCTAGTGTGGTCCGCCCATCCACGTCTGCGGAGCACCCTGTGATGCGTCATCCTAAATCCGTTCCAGATAGGTTCCTCCAAGACTTGGCTCAGAGATGTCATGCCCTTCTTAAATGCCCTGAATTTATGGAGATCGCGATTGTTTTAGAAGATGATGAGGAAGTAGAAGGGGTGTGGAGCAATGACGGATTGGGTGTATATGAGATCGTAGATGAGAAGGACCCAGCCGATGATGAGGAAAGCGATGTGGATGACATTGCTGATCTGTACGCACAAGGTTTGAAGAGGTTTGATGAACCATCGTCGACAGTGGATGAACCCACTAAAGAAATTAATCTTGGAACAGAAGAGGACCCCAGGCCCATAATTATTTCTGCTAATCTCCCTCCTCAGGTTGAAGAGGAGCTGATCAAGGTTTTGAGGGAGTACAGCGATTCATTTGCCTTGTCCTATGAGGACATGCCGGGTCTTGACCCCACATTGGTTGAACACCGACTCATTCTTAAACCAAGGGCAACACCCGTTAAGCAAAAGGCGAGAAGGTTCCACCCGCAAATGGCCGTGAGAATCAAGGAAGAAGTCGATAAATTGCACAAGGCCAGTTTTATCAGAGTGGTTTTATATCCGCAATGGGTGGCGAACATAGTCCCGGTAATGAAGAAAGATGGAAAATTTTGGATTTGTATCGATTTTAGGGACTTAAATAAGGCATGTCTGAAGGATGATTTCCCGCTTCCTCACACTGATGTACTGGTGGACAACACGGCTGCGTATGAGGCCCTCTCATTTATGGATGGATATTCTGGTTATAATCAAATCCGTCTCGCTCTCGAGGAGCAAGAGAAGACCTCTTTCACCATGCCCTGGGGCACGAACTGCTATGTCGTTATGCCATTCGGGTTGAAGAATGCAGGTGTCACATACCAGCGGGAAATGATGGCCATCTTCCACGATATGATGCATGTGTACTTAGAAGCTTACGTGGATGATATCCTGGTAAAGTCGAGGTCCAAAGAAGAGCACCCTGCCATTTTAGCCAAGGTGTTGCAAAGGGCTAGGGAGTACAAATTGAAAATGAATCCAAAGAAATGCATATTTGGAGTTGCATCAGGGAAGTTACTGGGGTTTATAGTTAGTAAACGGGAGATTCAGATTGATCCGAACAAAGCAAAGGTCGTTATGGAAATGTCGCCGCCTAAGAACATCATTGGACTTAGAGGTTTGATTGGGCGCTTACAGTTCATTAGAAGATTTATATCTCAACATTCGCAAAAATGCCACCCATTCTATGAATTGTTAAAGGCGGGAGCTAAATTTGAATGGAACGAACAATGTCAGAAGGCCTATGAGGATCTTAAGGTTTACCTTTCTAATCCCCCGATTTTGCAACCACCCGTCCCTGGGAAACCCTTGATCCTATACATTTCTATTATTGAGCACTCCCTAGGAGCTGTTCTGGCTCAGGTGGATGATGAAGGAAGGGAAAGGGCAGCCTACTACCTTTCGAGGTTGTTCAATCCTGCTGAATCCAGGTATACTGCCATGGAGAAGACCTGTGCAGCGCTAGTGTGGGTAGCTTAGAAACTCAAACACTATTTCCTTGCCCACGAGGTTAAGCTGATCTCTAGAATGGACCCCATTCGTTACCTATTAGAAAAACATGTTCTTTCTAGTCGGTTAGCTCGCTGGCAGAGCTTCCTTTCCCAATTTGATATCACCTTCGTTGTTCAGAAAGCGATCAAGGGATACACGATTGCTGAGCATCTCGCTCATTCTCCTATCCCCCATACTGATTCAATTCAGGACGAGTTTCCTAATGAACACTTGGCCGTAATCACCCATCTTCTTTTTTGGTCTCTTCACTTCGACGGCGCTCTCAACTCTCAGGGCCGTGGAATCGGCGCTGTTCTTCTCACTCCGGAAGGGGTGACCATCCCTATTGCCTATCAACTCTCTTTTCTTGCCACTAATAATATAGCCTAGTATGAGGCTCTCCTTGCCGGTCTGAAGCATGCCTACCTTATGGGCGCGCGATACCTTAACATCATAGGAGACTCTCAATTGGTGCTGCGTAAAGTTCTGTCCACTTACCGCACTCGTGACCCCAAACTCAAGCCTTATCAAGATTTGGTCAAGCTCTTGGCTAGGCAATTCCGGAAGCTCATCTACATTCATACTCCTCGTTCTCAGAACATTCTGGCCGATGCACTTGCATCGCTTGCTTCTTCTCTTTCCTTCGCGCTTAGTCGTTCCACCGAGACCATTGTGGTCCAGCGGATGGATGCTCCTTTCCTTCAGGATCCTTGGTTTGATACCCTTAGGAAATTTGTAGAAAGGAAAGTGGAGAGGGAAGATCTGGAAGAAGTTTCATTGACTGAGCTAGAGGAGATTATAGAAGAAGGGGAGTTGTCGTGGTATCACGAGATAGAGAAGTATTGCAGGGATGGTTCCTTTCCCGAGATGGCGAATGTCGAGTAGTGCAAGGTTATTAGAAGAGTCGCCTCCAGATACACGATTATTGCTGGAGAGTTGTATAGGCGGGCTCTCAATGGAGTTCTCATGAGGTGTTTGGATGACAATGAGGCTTGGAAGGTAGTAGAAGCAGCTCACTCCAGTGAGTGTGAAGGGCACGTGAATGGACAGGCGTTGGCGAAGAAGATTCTTAGGCAGGGCTATTACTGGCCAACCCTAGAAGAAGACTGTTCCACCCATGTCCGTAGATGTCTTCAATGCCAAATTCATGCTGACAAAATCCACGCTCCTGCTTCTTCCCTCCATCCTCTTTCTGCTCCTTGGCCATTCTCGATGAGGGCCTTTGATATCATTGGACCACTTGGTGACCCTAATGCTCAGGATAAACAGAAATCCTTCATTCTGACGGCTACATAGTACTTCACCAAGTGGACGGAAGCTGAAGCTTATGCAGAAATCAAAGCCACCACAGTATGCCGCTTCATCCTCAAGAATATCATCTCGCGATTTGGAGTGCCAAGTGATATCGTCACCGACAATGGGCCTCAATTCGTTTCTCAAGAACTTCGGGACCTCTGTAAGAAATTTAATATTGCATTGCATCACTCATCACCATACTACCCTCAAGGTAATGGCCAAGCTGAGGCCACGAACAAAACCCTTCTTAAAATCATTAAGAAAACATGCGAATCACACAAATTTGCTGATTGGGCTAACAAACTGATAGAAGCTCTATGGGCTTATCGCACCTCCGTTCGTACTCCCACGGGACAAACTCTTTTTGCTCTTACCTATGAGATGGAGGCGGTACTCCCGTACGAGATCTTGATCCCTTCCCTAAGAGTGCAGCTAGACAAAGAACTTAATCTCGATGAGCGTCGAGAGACGTTGTTAGTCCAACTAGAACTCTTAGACGAGAAGAGGCTAAATGCGGCCAATCACGTCTCAGTTTATCAAAAACGTCTCTCGCGGTATTTTCAAAAGAAGGTTATTGAAAGAAAATTCTAGGTGGATAATATGGTCTTGAAACGCAAATTTATCAGATCAGCAGGTCCCAGGTCTAAGCTGCAACCCAACTGGGAAGGGCCGTTCGTAGTTAAGGAAGTCTATCCTAGTAACGCATATCGATTAGTTAACACGGAGGGTGAAGAATTGCCGAATCCGTGGAATGGGCTATATTTAAAACGATTTTATCCATAGAGTCCAGCCAGCAATGGCCCGGCGGTGGGGCATACCTCTACTTGATCATGAAGGAAGACCCCTAGTTCAACATACACACACTACACGACCCCCTGTGGTTCGGTTCCCTTCTTCTGCGCAACACCATTTCTCCCTTGGCCATGCTTTGGGGAAAGTGAAGATCCTTATTTTTTCTCCTCTCTCAGCTGAAAATAGGGGCAAGTGGCGAATAAGGGGGCGAGAACTGATCTAGACCCCCCAATAAAAGAGGTCTCAAATAGGGCAGTCCGTCATGACCTTATTCCGCAGTTGTAAGAGCAAAGGAAAAAGAAAAAAAAGAAATGGAGAAAAGGGGCAAAATCAAAGACAAAGCTAAAAGCTCATCCAAAGCTCGAAGCTCAAAAATCTAAAAGTCCCCAAAATAATGAAATTAGGCATGGCAAGAGAGGCAGTACAGTTTCCCCGCGGGACGTTATGAGCCCGGTCGTATGTGTGCCTAGAGCGGATGTAGGTTCGATGACGGACACAAAGTCCCGACACAACAGACCAAATTCTTTGAAAAGGGGTGTCGTGAGAAGAACTCAAGCCCTATAAACCTCTATACCTATCGTCAGTTTTTCTATCAAATTTTCTTTTATTTTCCAAGGAAAGGATCCCACCCCTGGTATGGCCGCGGTAGAGGCACCGTTAAGCGAAATCGGCCCCGGCCACAGGCGGTCCTTTATAACGCACGTTGAACCCCGGAAACCCCTAGTGAGATATGAGATTCCCCGTCGTCAGGTTTGAGCTGGTTTCAAAATAAAAAAATCAAATATTTCAAAATAAAAAAAATCAAATATTTCAAAATCCAAAAAATCAAATATTTCAAAATCCAAAAAAATCAAATATTTCAAAATCCAAAAAATCAAATATTTTAAAATCCAAAAAAATTAAATATTTCAAAATCCAAAAAATCAAATATTTCGAAATCCAAAAAATCAAATATTTTGAAATCCAAAAAAATCAAATATTTCAAAATCTAAAAAATCAAAATTTTCAAAATCCAAAAAAAATCAAATATTTCAAAATCCAAATAAATCAAACATTTTGAAATCCAAAAAAATCAAATATTTCAAAATCCAATAAAATTAAATATTTTTAAAAAAGATTTTCATGATTTGCATTCATAACATCCATAGCATTCGTTTTCATTTGTCATTTGCCCATTTAATAAGGCTTACCCCCTTGACCAAAAATCAAGAACTGGTCATTTCCTAACTTGTTACAGGCAAGGGGTTAAGCCTAAAACAGACTTAATCTATTTTCTTTGTTTGTGCGTGTGTAGGGGCAAGTTGAAGTTGAAGGTTCAGTCAGTCCGTGACCGCGTGCATTTCGAAGTCATATCTCAACTCATCAATCATACAGGAAAAGCTCAAACTCAAACCAATCCAAATCATCAACTTTATTCATTCATATATCAAACTGTCTAAGCATAAGTCTCTACATCAAGCATCATGAAAGAAAAGGAAAATCATTCAGTCCTCCGCTGGACATCCCCGCGGGGACGTATCTCTCTCAGCTCTCTAACGTAGGCCTGGCGTGTCGCCGGAATCTCTACAACTTCCGCTGCAAGGGTAAGCACCCTGCTCACCTCCCACATGATCAGGGCACTCCGAACCACCTGCTTGTCCTCCTCTGTACCGATCCTCCTCGCCTGTAGTGCGGGAAGGTGGGGTAGTGCTGGTAGAATAGTCCGGGGTAGTCCAACCTGTAGGTAGCACCGGTGCGGGCTGTACATCGCCAGTGCGGTGTCGCTCACGAGCCTCAGACCAAGCCTGGCCTCCTAGGTACCCTGACAGTGGTGTCGTGGAGGAAGTCAGGTCGCATCACGAACCAATCCAGGGGCAGCCTGTTGATGTGCAATCGCCACTCGTCTATGGTCTTCTTCTCTGATGACCTGCACTCTACCTGTGAAGAGAACCCAAATGCGCCACCTATGAAGAAGAGGGGGTGGCTCCCGTAGGTTCTGCTGGCTGAAGTGACATCCTCCTTGTGAATGAATTTCATCTTGACACCCATCTAGCACTCTAAGAGTATCATGGAACCAAAGAGAGGACCTCCAAGGGCTGCTGAGCTAAGGCCCTCGTATAAGTAGGCTAGGATGGCCTGGGAGATAGAAAGACCCTGCCAAAGGCCACTGATGGTACTAAGGATAGGAGTGTCTAGAACATGGTCAACTGAGGGGAACAAGATAGCCCCGCACAAGCAAATAGACGCGGCCTTGGCTATGGCCTCATCCCACCAACACCTGTTCCTACAATGTTCAACTACCCACTGGCTAAGAGGAAGAAGGTGGATATGACGTGGGCCTATGAAGGTATAGATATCCCTGCTATCTGGTATAAACCCTCCCAAGATGAGCCTAGAGTCTATAGGGGCCACTGTATGACACACTAGGTCCTCCTCACCCACCTTAGACCTAGGAAAGGAAAGATAGGTCTCTACCTCCTATAGTAGGATAGTGGCCTCGAAAGATGGAAACATGAATGTATGAGTCCGAGGGTGCCAGATTTCTACTAAGGCTGAGACACTGTGCCAGTCAAGGGAGAGCTTTGGGTAATTTTGGCCTAATACCAAGAGTGGGTGTAGGTGCCAGGACTTCAGGATGGATATTACTCCTAGGGGTAATGCGTGGATCATGGGAGCCATCCACTTTAAAGTGGATTAGCGTCTGGAGCCAGGGAGAAGCTGAGATGGGGGGAAAGGCAAAAGAAAAGGATAAAGAGAGGAAATTTGTGTAAGTAAATCAATAAACTTATTTGAATGAAATCATGCAAATGTACCTCTCTCAAAGGGCTCAAGCTAAGATGACGGGGGATCGTGGTCAGCCGTTGGAGCACTTCTCTCACCTTCCTGGCCGGCTTTGGCCCTTCATAAGCTGCCCCCTCCATGGAACTCCCCTCGAAGGACCTTTTCATGATGATTTGATGGAGAATAACAAAGGTTTGAGTCCTAGAAAGAGGGGTGCGGTGTGAGTTGTGAATTTAGAACCCCCTCCTACTTATGGGCCTTGGGTAGAGGCCTAAACCCACTAGACGTGATGTAGGATAGGCCTAGATCGAGTTGGGATAAGGATTAGCTCGGTTTAGGACGTCTATCTTCGGGTTGGGACTCTCCAAGAGAGTCCCGCTCGTACTCTCAGGTCGTGCCATTGAGCGGTCTATCGACAGACCGCCCTAATACTTGGACGGTCTACTTGAGACCGTTCTGAAGCTTCTACATGATTCAAATCCTGGAGGTAGAGCGGCCTAGAATCGACCGTTCTGTCAATCACACGGTCACGCAGGAACCGTCCTATTCCTAGAGCGGCTAACATTAAACTGTTTTCTCACATCTATGAATCTTGGTCTAGTTGCTATAAACTGTCTAAAAAAAGACCGTGTATCCTCTTGAGCGGTCCCATGTCGACCGTCTAGTTTCTTGAAGCCTTCTTTTAACCTGTCCGCACCCTCTCTCACTCAGTTTGGCGTCTCTCTCTCACTCAGTTTCGCGTGTCTCTCTCACTCAGTTTGGCGTCTCTCTCTCTCTCACTCAGTTTGGCATCTCTCTCTCACTCAGTTTGGCATCTCTCTCTCGCTCAAGTTAGCATCTATCTCTCTCATGGGTGTAGTTGTCTCTCACCCGCACTCGCAGTCGTACCACTCACACTCGTCTCTCTCTCACTCACTCGTGCCGTCTCTCTCTCGTACGTGTCCGTCTCACTCGAGTTAGAAGTCATAGTTAGCTAGTTAGTGTCAGTCATTTACATCCATCCATACATTCATACATCCACAAAATCAAAACAAAAAGCCTGTCATATCACTATCATATCATGTACAAAGTCGAGTCCCAAGGACAAAGAGTCAGGCCTGCCCCTCTCTCTGGCCCCCGTCGCTGTCTCCACCACCCTCATGCCTCTTTGGGGGAGGCATCGCTGAAGTCACCTCGTCACGCTGACGTCGTCGGCGCTGCTCGTCCTCCTCGTTCCTCCGGTGACCGGAGGAACCCGTGAAGTAACTCCTCACAGAGCCGTGAGTGCTATGGCTGCCACTCGGAGTCCTGATGTGCCCTAACCACCGGCTCATCTCCTTGTAGGCCTGTAGCTCCCCACTCAGCCCGGATGCCTCGATCAGAGCCCGGTCCCGCTCCACTCGGACCCGCACCAACTCCTCCGCTCAAGCCCGGAGTCGCTCCAGCTCAGCCCGAAGAAGCGCCGTCTCTAGTGCATCCGCCGGCCGGCTCTGCATTGCCTCCCCTCGTAAGCGGGCCGCTGTAGATATATATTTCTCCTCTCCTCACTTGGCGGACGATATGTTATGAATAAAGCAATAATATCACAAGTAAAACAAACAAAGCGCAGTGAGAGGAGGGAGAAAAATAGAGAGTGACCGTGATCGCCACCAAAGCGCAGCACGTGACTAGCGTATCGTACTTTGGAAAGGAAGGGGAGACACTCGCCTTGATGCAGCACTGGGAGGAGGCACGGTCGATGCGAAACTGCCTTAAAGACACACGGTCCTACGATAGGCCGTCTAAGAGTGCTGCTGAACGCGCAGGAAGAAGAACTCCTGGAAGATGGGCGGCTTGAGGTGAACCGCAGAAGGAGGAAGGGCGGTGTAGAGGATGCCGCTCGTATCCTTGAACGGGCCTAAAGGAACCCCGCAAGCCCACCACGCCAAGAGTTGCAAAAGGGTTCACCTCCACCCTCTCTGGCCGGCCAGAGGGGATGGGCCTCATGCTGATGAAGTGCTGACCTGCAAAACAGTATGAAGACACAGAAGGAACACCCAGGTTAGAGCTAAATGACGTAGTACGCGTTCATGTAAGAAGAATGAAGCATAAACAAATGGAAGGGGGGATACCTGGGGGGTTTTAAACCCCTAGGGTGACAAAAACGTAGGTGGGTGTGTGCATGGGGAGAAAAATGAGGGAAACGCAGAGAGAGAACAATGCATGCAACAGATGACGAAGAAATCAAAAAATGATGCTATGACTCGACACACAGACTACTCCCTGAACCGGAGGCTCGTAAGGACGTAGAGAGCCTCCCTCCTTGGTGCTAGGTCGTTCGGAAACGCGGCAGGGCTTCACCGTCGACCAAAATCTTCCCCCCCCCCTTTCGACGTCCGGCCACTAGGGTCTATTTATAGAGCCTAGAAAGCCAGCCTCGAAATTAGGGTTTAGAGGTATTTTCAGGTCGAGATTATAAAAGATAAATCATAGATATTATCATAATCTCTTATCCAGTCAAAACTGCATCAAAAATGGTTAATTATCCAGGGAGAAATCATCAAAATGAATTGAGGATAAAGCCAAGAATAAAAGAGATAAAAGTCTGTTAAAAAGCCTCATCCGACGGGATGAGCGGTCTTACGATAGACCGCGCAACATTTGGGCGGTCTGGTTCAGACCTGATAAGTACAATATGAAGTGATCTAGAAGGGGAGGGGATGAATAGATCACTGTTTTTCGTAGAATTAAAAAATACTGCAGAGTATATCGCTAAACGCAAATAACCTCGAGCTCCGACTATCGAAAATGATGCAATGCAGTTAATAGCTCAAGCAAATAGAAGGCAAACCACAATATTACCACAATCGATCACACAAGGACTCAGAGGATTTTAAGGTGGTTCGGTCCTTTAGACCTACATCCACCCCACACTCAAACCGAGTGTGGCTTCACTAAAGGCTGGGCAACACAGCTTGCCAAACAACTGCTGATACACAGCTTCCCAGGAGAACAACCTCTCCTCTTCCTCCTACCAGGAGGGAACCTCTAGCGACCAGCAGTCACTAGAACCCAGAGACTCTCGTCTCTCTTCCTCTTTACCAAGAGGGAACCCCACTAGTAGCAGCCCTGCTACTAGTGAACCAGAGGTCGAAGACCCCTCTTCCTCCCAACCCGGAGGGAACCTACAAGCAGCCCACCTGCTGCTTGCAGACTGGAGATTGACTCTCCCTTCTCCTGATCTCACAGGAGGACCCCGACCTCAGTCCAGAGGATCGGAAACACAAACAAGAACAGTTGAAGAAAGGTAAGAACAATAAACGAAAAATACGATCGAAGGAAATCAAATGCCAGAAAATGGAAACAATGTAGCTCAGTACAGAGCAATAGACTTCGGATTTGATCCGCAAGTCAGAACAACTCTTCTGATCACTCTTCTGCTCTCTCTCTTTTTCTCTCTGCTATTCTTTCTTCTTTCTTTTCTTTTCCTGGATCGAAGGGCTCTCTATTTTCTTGCTTTTTCTTCTATGCCACTCTTCTTCGATCACCTTCATCTGAGGACGAAGGATTCTATTTATAGCAGTAACAGCAGGTGGATAGGGCACAGAACGCGTGTGCCTCCCACGCTCTATCCAGAATATTCCTGCCACGTGCCTTTATCAGATTGGTTCCTCTTGTCTCGGATCACGTGCAGCCCAGGAGTGTGGAATGTTCTTCCTCGGACCTGTAATGAGATTAAATCCATTAATACGCTGCATGGCCACAAAGACCAAAACTGCATGAGGTATATAGTAACAACACGACGTGACTATTACTCGAAATGACACAAGAACGACACGAGATACTCTGTAACAGGTCAGACACACAGAAGGAAATGACACGAGGTGAGGTTATAAGCCAAAAGAGACACGAGGTCACGAAAGCAAAAACAACACGAGGACAACACGGGCTAACGACAGAAACCGACACGAAGTGGTTGCAAACATTCAAGACACGAGGTCTACGGAAGGCAACACGATGTGTGGTCAAGGCGAAAATGACACGAAGTCTAAAGCGAGAGACCAACACGAAGACAGAATATAAAGAGACGACTCGAAGTGAAAACAACACGAAGTGAAGTTGACACGAAGTGAAGAACAACGACACGAAGTATAGTGGTGACAAAAACACACACTACACAGAAAATGACACGAAGTATAGTAAGAACAGCACGAGATGAAAACAACACGGGGTGACCACAACTCAAAGACGAAAAGTAGAAACCGACACGAAGACAGATAAACACGAAGACGTAAACACAACACGAAAACATGGACAACATTAACCGTCACGAAGTGTAGTCAATGTGATAAAGACACGAAGTCTAAAAAATGAAAGATCAACACGAAGACAGAATACAAAGAAACAACACGAAGACAGAACAGTGATTTGACACGAAGTCAAAATGACAAGAAGTAAAAACGACACGAAGTTGAGAACAGAAATCAGCACGAGGTGTGATTTCAACATAAGAGAGACACGGACTGATAACGACACGAAGTCGAAACAGTAATTGACACGGGGTAACACGACACGAGGTAAAAACGACGAAGTAAGAATGACATGAGGTTTAAGGAAAACAGCACGAAGACCGAACTTGTACGAACACACGAAGTGTTACCTCTTAGCAGCTTATTCATATAAAACCATGGATAACTCAAGTGCAAGATATCTGATCAAAAATATCAACAACAATTAACATAGTGTTGCTCATCATCAAAACACTTAGGGAAGACACAAAATCCAACAATCTCCCCCTTTTTGATGATGGCAACACTATATTAAGTATAAGAGATAAGTTCAAAAGAGATCATTTCAAGAGATTTAATGTAGACAAATTAAAGCAGACTTTCAACGCACTAGCTTCCTTGCTTCCTCTGATGACACCAGAACACTCCCCCTGAACACAGCAACATATTACCTCAGACTTGATAACTAACTCCCCCTCAACACAATGGCATGCAACAAAAACTCTGAAACCGAAACCACACAATTCTCTCCCCCTTTGATATCATCAAAAACTAGGGGCAAATCTGAAGATACAGAGAAAGGAAAATTGCTGACTATAGAGAGAAAACAGGACAGAGTAAGGCAGATAAATGGAGGTTATTGAGATGTTTAGTCAATTAAGAAAGCCATTAATTTTATGTGAGGATTTTTGAAGATCAGTTAGTCAGACTGTGCAAAAACTGTGAATAAGGATTCGCTCCATACACAGAACCAGATTCTAAGCAAGTGAGTTACAAGATACCAGTTTGATCAAAGTAAGTCTTTACTGAGAGAGTATAAAGTAAGACAGTCTGAAGACAAAGACCTGTGGTATTGAGAACAAACAAATCAAGAGCTATACTTCAAGTGAGCAGGATCTTTAAAGATAGTCAAGATCAAAGGTAAGTCTGTCAAGTACACCTTTGACATTAGGGAGACACCTTGTTTAGAGGCATGAAACCCCAGTTACTCGGTGGCAGGACCACATTACCCCTTCTGACAAGAAGACAGAGATAGTATTCTAACTGGTGTTGACATTAAGGTGACACCTTTATCAGAGGCCAGACACCCCAGTTACTAACCAGATATGTACCATAGCTCTGTATGATCAAGACAATTAATAAGAAACCAGATAAGTACTGCCATCTCATGACATGGGATGTTTTTTTTTTCACTTCATTGATGAAAATCCCAGTTTCTCAATGAGCAGTTAACAAGGTTGACAACAATTTTATGAAATTTTTTTTGTTTTTATTAACCAGCTCTTAAAACCTTGTTAATTAAGCTTGAGTCCGTTTGAGAACAATACACCAGATCCAAGGTGATTCAGACTAGAGCACAAAATACCTCATTTCGGACTCAACATTGACTAAGTAGGTATGCTGTACTGGCTAGATCAGAAGACAGTTACCGTGTAGGAAGATAATCTTTGAATACAGATTTTGATCTCAGTGGGACTAACAGCTGAAATTCCAACAAGAAATTAGATGAACAGTCTTAAAGGATAAAGCATCCAACACTTTCTTTTATACACCTAATCAACCTGATTCTCTTTTGATGTCAGCAAGATGTCGTTCGAGTATGTTCAAATTAGGCCAAAGACCAAAGCACCTATTATAAATCTAGCTCCCCCTGAGACCTTGACCCCAACACAGACTTAACCAAGACAACCCTCAAAACACTTCAAAGAGAACACCATGAAGTTTGAACAGACTATTCAATCAAAACGGAGTGAGTCACCAAACACTCATAATGAAGTTATTTCTTCAGCAACAGACAATGAATATGATAAGCACAATAACACATGACATGGTATTCAGAAATCAAATGTTCAATCATGAAATTCTGTAAATACCTAGTTCTCTGCGCAAAGTGCTAAATTTTTCAGTATCCAGTGGCTTAGTGAAGATATCTGTAATTTGTGAGTTAGTGCCAACATGGATCAACTCAAAAGTCCTCTTAGCTACTTCATCTCGAATAAAATGATGCCTGATTTCAATGTGTTTAGTTCGGGAATGAAGTACAGGATTCTTTGCAATATTTATTGCACTAGTATTGTCACAAAAGATAGGAGTACAACCTAGCTCAACCGAGTAGTCCAGAAGCTGGTGTTTTATCCATATAACCTGTGTGCCACAGCTCCCCGCTGCTACATATTCAGCTTCAGCAGTAGAAAGAGCCACAGAGTGTTGCTTCTTGGATCCCCAAGAGACTAAGCATCCTCCTAGATATTCACAGTGACCACTAGTACTCTTCCTGTCCAATTTACATCCTGCATAATCTGCATCAGTGTATGCAATGAGATCTAACTTACATGATGCAGGATACCAGAGACCTAGATCATGGGTGGTAGATAAGTATCTAAAGATTCTCTTTACAGCTGCCAGATGCAATTCAGTAGGCCTAGCCTGGTATCTGGCACACATCCCTACACTAAATTGAATGTCGGGCCTGGATGCAGTTAAGTAGAGGAGTGAACCGATCATACCTCTATATAGTTTAGCATCCACCTCTTTACCTTTTTCGTCTGAATCCAGTGAGGAGCTGGTACCCATGGGTGTTGAGATTGTCTTGAGGTTGGTCATTCCAAACCTTTTCAGCATCTCCAGAGTATACTTGGTTTGATTTATGAAACAACCATCCTCCATTTGTTTGACCTGCAGTCCAAGAAAATATTTTAGTTCGCCAACTAGACTCATTTCAAATTCTTGGGACATAGACTCAGAAAAATCTTTACATAATTTTGAATTGTTAGATCCGAAAATGATATCATCAACATATACCTGGACCACAATTAACTCCTTTCCGAGACTTTTGGTGAATAGGGTTTGGTCAACCTTACCTCGAGTGTAGCCCTTGCTCACAAGGAACTCAGAAAGTCTCTCATACCAGGCTCGGGGAGCCTGCTTCAATCCATAGAGGGCTTTATTCAACCTAAAAACCATGTTAGGCTGAACAGAGAAATTAAACCCAGGAGGTTGTTCAACATATACTTCTTCCTTCAATAACCCGTTTAAAAATGCGCTTTTGACATCCATTTGCTGTAGCCGAATGTTTCTAGAGCATGCAAATGCAAACATAATTCTTATAGCTTCCATCCTAGCTACTGGTGCATAGGATTTATCAAAATCCACACCAAATTCCTGACTGTAGCCTTGAGCTAAAAGTCTTGCTTTGTTTCTAGAGATAGCACCATTTTCATCAATCTTATTTTTGAAAACCCATTTAGTGCCAATGACATGAGTGTTTTCAGGTCTAGGAACTAGTTTCCATACATTATTTTTCTCAAATTGATTTAATTCCTCACCCATGGAGGATACCCAAGAATCATGCTTTAAAGCCTCTTCCACAGTCTTGGGTTCTACCTGAGATGTCAAAGCAGCTAAGTCCTGTTCTTGGACAGTTCTAAAATGAGACCTTGTCCTAGTGGGATCATGCAAATTACCTATGACATTTTCACTAGGATGATCTTTGTGAAATATTACCTCACCTGAGGGTTCACCTACCTCAGTTGCTCCTTCTTGTTGTAAGTTTTCTGGTTGAGCAGTTTGCTGCATCTCTTCTTCTTCAATTTTCTCCAAGAAATCTCCCTCATCAGGTGACTCCCTGTCATCATTTATCTTTTTGTCAGATAGAACATTCTCATCAAACACTACATGAGGTGTTTCTTCAACAGTTTGCTCATCTTTATTGAAGACTCTGTAAGCCCTAGAGGTTTCTGAATATCCGAGAAAAATTCCAGGAGAGCTTCTTGCTTCAAACTTATCCAAACCATTCTTACCATTATTGTGGATGAAACATTTGGAACCAAAGATTTTAAAGTAAGAAATGTTTGGCAGCTTACCCTTGAGGAGTTCATAAGGAGTTTTCTTATGAGTAGGTCTTACCAAGGCTCGATTTAAAATGTAGCATGCTGTATTTGCAGCTTCTGCCCAAAATCTCCTTGGAAGTCCACTCTCAATCAGCATAGTCCTGGCCATTTCAATTATTGACCCGTTTCTTCTCTCAACAATTCCATTCTGCTCCGGTGTCCTGGGAGAAGAAAATCTGTGAGTCACTCCCTCTCTTGAGCAAAATTCAGAGAATGAAGAGTTTTCAAACTCTCCTCCATGGTCAGACTGAATTGTAATGATATTATGTTCACCTTGCAGTTTGATTTTATTAAAAAGTTCTTCAAAGTGAACAAAAGCATCATTTTTATTTGCTAAACAGAACAACCAAGAAAATCTAGTGAAGTCATCAACTATGACTAGACCATATCTCTTACCTGACAGGCTTTGTATTCGAGTAGGACCAAAGAGATCCATGTGCAAGTGCTGTAGTGGTTTAGATGAGAGACCTTCAGTTCTCAACTTAAAAACTGCACGAGTCTGTTTACCTTGAGCACAAGCATCACAGAGCTTGGACCCTAACTGGAATTTTATTTTGGGCAAACCTCTGACTAGGTTATAATTAGACAGTTTATTCAAAGTAGACACACTAGCATGGCCTAGACGCCTATGCCAGTCAAAAGCAACCTGTTCAGAATTAGCAGACAGACACAAGTTTGTTTCAGAATTTTCATCTAGATCAACGATGTACACATTATTTACTCTATGACCTTTGAACATGATGTTATCAGAGTTCAGCTCAAAAACAGTGCACGAGTTGTGGTCAAAGAGTACCTTGTGTCCTTTGTCACAAAGTTGACTTATACTTACCAAGTTATGCTGAAGTCCTTCTACAAGATACACATCTTCAATGGAGTTAGTGGAGGACTTACCAATCGTACCAATTCCAATTATTCTACCTCTGTTATTTCCTCCGAATTTGACCAAGCCCCCAGACTTCATTTTTAGTTTGCTGAATTTGGACCGGTCTCCTGTCATGTGCCTGCTACAGCCGCTGTCAAGATACCACTTGTTATGCTCAGCTGCTAGGCTGACCTGTAAAAAATTCAGACAGAGTAATGTGGGACCCAATTCAAATTGGGTCCAAAACCAGTTTTCAGATTATGCAAAAAACACTTGGGAATCCACATTTGTTTTATAGTTCTCTTCAGTGGTTTTATGTGGGTTGATTCTTCCTTTTGTCGTTTCTTGGTGGGTGTTGAATAAGCTTATTCCTATTTGAACTATGCTGTTTCTGAACAAAGACATTGTTGGTTGGCCTCTTAGAGGGTACGTGTGTGTGTTGAGCATAATTCATGTAAGCATTTTTACTCCAATAAAATTTGTGCTGAACCTGGTGAACGTTGCCATGTTCTACTTGATAATTAGCATGATGAGCTTTCTTAACAAAACTTTTCACCCTTTTTGTGACATCAATAGGACTGGTTCTGTGAGAACCTTTGTTCCCCACCTGTTGCACATGAGCAGTTCTTGTTTCAGGATTTCCCGACTTAGGTTGCTGACCAGTGGATTGAATGAATTTGCCGGTCGAAAACTTCATTGTAGAGACAGATTTGGAACTGGATGGTGTTTCCAGTTTCTCTTTGCCTTTGGCGGGGCAGAACGTGGTAGTCTTAAATTCAAAGGGTTTTTTACTAGTAGGATTGTATCCTAATCCCTCCCTATTGAAGTTTACCCTCGACCCCAGAAGGACATTCAGGTTGTTTCTCCCCTCTGTAAACTTCTCAAGCACTTTTTCTTTGTCCTCAATCTCCTTCTGAAATTCATTGCATTTGTCCTGGAGTTCCTGATTAGCTTTTCTAACTGCCTTACATTTTTCAGCCATCAGTCTAATCTCTCCTTTACACTCTTCAGCTTTACACTTCAGCTCATCCATTCTAGCTAGACTCTCCTCTCTTTCCATTCTCAACCTCTCAATCTCACCTTTAACCTGGTCTAGCTCAATGGCCATCTCCTTGGTTTTCATGCTATCAGTGACAATAGAAGAGTGTTCTTCAGACAGAGAATGAAACTTACGTCTAAGCATTCTGTGCTCCTTGTTTAAACAATTATATTTACTTAACAGGTCGCCATAGGCGTCCTCCCAATCATCCAAGGTAAAATTCTCAAATAAGTTTGTTACCTCTTTCTCATGGTCGGCCATGAGGCAGATCTTTTCTTCATTTTCACTGGACGAAGTGGCTTCTGGGTCCTCCTCCTCATCGCTCCATGTGCATAGCATGGCCTTCTTCTTCTTGTGCACCATCTTCTTCTGGTGTCCTGGAGCCTTAGCTTGTAGCTCTGGACATTCACTTTTCATGTGACCGGGTTTCTGACAATGATAGCAAGTGATCTTCTTAGCAGACCGGTTCTTCTCAAATCCTCGCTCAGGAGACTTCATTGCAGCATTAAATTTCTTCCTCCTATAGAATTTTCCTTTAGTTCTCAGGAACTTTCTGAATTGCCTGGTGAGCATAGCTCGCTCATCCTTGTCCAGGTCTGAGAATCCATCAGAGCCTTCGCTGCTATCATCACTACTGCTGCTGCTGCTGTTGTTCTTCTTAGCATGTCGTGAGACCTTCAGAGCAACATTCTTTCCCTTTCTGTCATGCCCATCGTTTCCATGTTTGAAATTCATTTCATGGGTCATGAGGGATCCAATCAGCTGGGTTACTGTCATGATGGATAAATTTCTTGATTCCTCTATTACAGTCACCTTGGTTTCCCAGACGGGAGTTAG
Organism: Amorphophallus konjac; assembly: GCA_022559845.1. NCBI lineage: Eukaryota > Viridiplantae > Streptophyta > Magnoliopsida > Alismatales > Araceae > Amorphophallus > Amorphophallus konjac. Next base: position 61,969 of record JAHNEJ010001414.1, on the reverse strand, counting down.
AGACCTAAGGATCTTCCTGACTATGTCTTCTTCTTGAATATCCTTTCCAAGGCCCTTCAGACTGTTGATGATCACAGATAATCTGGCATACATTTCTGTGATCGGCTTTTTCTGGCTTCATCTTAAATAACTCATATTGAGTTGTAAGTATGTTGATCTTGGTAGCCTTCGCCTGAGATGTGCCCTCATGAATTAACTGCAAATCATCCCACATGTTCTTTGCAGTCTTGCAGGCTTAGATCCTCGAATACTCTTCCGGGTGGACGGCGCACTGTATGATGTTAAGAGCTGTCCAATTCAGTGCGGAGAGTTTGACCTGATCTTCTATCCACATATCTTCATTCGGTGGAAGGGTGTATGGACCATCTGTAATAACTTTCCATAGCTTGTGGCTTTGGGCCCTGATAAAGACTTTCATCCTGTTCTTCCAGAAGAAGTAATTATTACCATCAAAGAAGGGGGGGCGGGTGATAGACTGCCCATCAGCTATGAAACTGCGAGGACCAGTGGATCCGTTTCCCTGGCCGTTGGACCACATTCTGGGAAAAACCTGCTCTGATACCAACTGATAAGTACAATATGAAGTGATCTAGAAGGGGAGGGGATGAATAGATCACTGTTTTTCGTAGAATTAAAAATACTGCAGAGTATATCGCTAAACGCAAATAACCTCGAGCTCCGACTATCGAAAATGATGCAATGCAGTTAATAGCTCAAGCAAAAAGAAGGCATACCACAATATTACCACAATCGATCACACAAGGACTCAGAGGATTTTAAGGTGGTTCGGTCCTTCAGACCTACATCCACCCCACACTCAAACCGAGTGTGGCTTCACTAAAGACTGGGCAACACAGCTTGCCAAACAACTGCTGATACACAGCTTCCCAGGAGAACAACCTCTCCTCTTCCTCCTACCAGGAGGGAACCTCTAGCGACCAGCAGTCACTAGAACCCAGAGACTCTCGTCTCTCTTCCTCTTTACCAAGAGGGAACCCCACTAGTAGCAGCCCTGCTACTAGTGAACCAGAGGTCGAAGACCCCTCTTCCTCCCAACCCGGAGGGAACCTACAAGCAGCCCACCTGCTGCTTGCAGACTGGAGATTGACTCTCCCTTCTCCTGATCTCACAGGAGGACCCCAACCTCAGTCCAGAGGATCGGAAACACAAACAAGAACAGTTGAAGAAAGGTAAGAATAATAAACGAAAAATACGATCGAAGGAAATCAAATGCCAGAAAATGGAAACAATGTAGCTCAGTACAGAGCAATAGACTTTGGATTTGATCCGCAAGTCAGAACAACTCTTCCGATCAATCTTCTGCTCTCTCTCTTTTACTCTCTGCTATTCTTTCTTCTTTCTTTTCTTTTCCTGGATCGAAGGGCTCTCTATTTTCTTGCTTTTTCTTCTATGCCACTCTTCGTCGATCACCTTCATCTGAGGACGAAGGATTCTATTTATAGCAGTAACAGCAGGTGGATAGGGCACAGAACGCGTGTGCCTCCCACGCTCTATCCAGAATATTCCTGCCACGTGCCTTTATCAGATTGGTTCCTCTTGTCTCGGATCACGTGCAGCCCAGGAGTGTGGAATGTTCTTCCTCGGACCTGTAATGAGATTAAATCCATTAATACGCTGCATGGCCACAAAGACCAAAACTGCATGAGGTATATAGTAACAACACGACGTGACTATTACTCGAAATGACACAAGAACGACACGAGATACTCTGTAACAGGTCAGACACACAGAAGGAAATGACACGAGGTGAGGTTATAAGCCAAAAGAGACACGAGGTCACGAAAGCAAAAACAACACGAGGACAACACGGGCTAACGACAGAAACCGACACGAAGTGGTTGCAAACATTCAAGACACGAGGTCTACGGAAGGCAACACGATATGTGGTCAAGGCGAAAATGACACGAAGTCTAAAGCGAGAGACCAACACGAAGACAGAATATAAAGAGACGACTGGAAGTGAAAACAACACGAAGTGAAGTTGACACGAAGTGAAGAACAACGACACGAAGTATAGTGGTGACAAAAACACACACTTCACAGAAAACGACACGAAGTATAGTAAGAACAGCACGAGATGAAAACAACACGGGGTGACCACAACTCAAAGACGAAAAGTAGAAACCGACACGAAGATAGATAAACACGAAGACGTAAACACAACACGAAAACATGGACAACATTAACCGTCACGAAGTGTGGTCAATGTGATAAAGACACGAAGTCTAAAAAATGAAAGATCAACACGAAGACAGAATACAAAGAAACAACACGAAGATAGAACAGTGATTTGACACGAAGTCAAAATGACAAGAAGTAAAAACGACACGAAGTTGAGAACAGAAATCAGCATGAGGTGTGATTTCAACATAAGAGAGACACGGACTGATAACGACACGAAGTCGAAACAGTAATTGACACGGGGTAACACGACACGAGGTAAAAACGACGAAGTAAGAATGACATGAGGTTTAAGGAAAACAGCACGAAGACCGAACTTGTACGAACACACGAAGTGTTACCTCTTAGCAGCTTATTCATATAAAACCATGGATAACTCAAGTGCAAGATATCTGATCAAAAATATCAACAACAATTAACATAGTGTTGCTCATCATCAAAACACTTAGGGAAGACACAAAATCCAACAAGACCGTCCAAGCTGTCGGTGGAAATTCAAAAAATCAAAAAATCGACCCAATTATCTCTCTAACTGGCCGAAACGCCCGCCGTTGGACCCTCAAAGATGAACGGTTCTAGTGAGACCATTCTAGTGTAGAGCGGCCAATAGCCAACCGTTTCACCCTGTCGGTGATAATTCAGATAATTGGATAATTATCTGAGAAAATTGGCGTGCGTAGGACTCTGAGGTATAGGTGATTGTAATAAGCCCGTCCATTGGTTTGAACGGTCCTAATAGGGACGCACCACAGCCTGTCGGTGAATATTCAGAAAAGACCTCAGAAATTAACAAAATATATGAACGGTCCATATTCAACCGCTCATCATCTGAACGGCTGAGGTTGGGCCGTTTATGCTATGAAATGTTCAATTGACCAAAGCCAAGGCCCATTAAGCCCTGAATCGGCACGGACTTCACCAAGGAGGGAGACGATCCATAAAATGAGCCCAAGACATGCCATAAAATGGCCCAATGAATGATGGACAACTCAAGGCATCAACTAATGGGAGTAAGAGAAACGACTCAAATTATCGGTATAAAACGGGTGTCAACAGATGCCCCTCCTTAACGTCCTCTTTGCAGGGGAGTGAGCGGAGGTGAAGCGGAAGTGACATGGAACATGGAGGTGGAGCGGAAATGCAGCGGAGTAGACCGAAAAAGTGGGCGTTAAGGTAAAACGACACCCGTTCCTACTAACAAGTGATGAGAATCTTCCGAAAAACCTTGAACCAAACGCAGGGAATAGTTAATGGAAAGCGACGCCAAATCTGGAGGAACTAAACTAAATGAAACAAATCGACAAGGCCGGCCTCATGGGGGACACAATCCCGCGGTCCAATGAGGGGGCCACAAAAGAAAAAAGGCTAAAACTCCAGACGGGGACCTTTCAATCAACCGGACCAAACGAATCGACCAAAGAAAACCTTCGAATTCAGAGTGGAATTAGTTCTTCTTACTCGAGCATTTGAACACACAGCTGACCATTATTGATGGGACATTTCTTAAGCCAATCATGGGGCATGAAAGCTCAAAAGGATGCGTATGATGCATGCTGGGCTAAAATAAAAGGAAATCATTAAAACAAATGCCAAGAAAGATTAAAATATAAAATATTCGAGAGTAGTATTGCTAAGCTGGGAACGTCAGAGTCAAGATACAGTCCGCAACCACAACGTGCAGATAGAACCGTCCTTCTCGTGACTTCCCAACTTAACGGCCTATCCGAAGATTAGGTACATGAGCCTGGATCATCATTATTTTTGTTGAAGGGGAACATCAGATCCTGGGACACGTAGATAACCTGCCGGCTCTCGAAATAATATAACATAATACCATATAATTAATGCAATAAGGGATTAGGGATAGAAGGCCATGCCTGACTTACCTGTGCAGGCGAAACGGCGAGACTGGAGGAAATGATGCTGCATAAGATGGTTAAAAAATAATTTTCCAAAGAAAATATCAATATTCATGATCTAAATACACTATCCAGATAAACGGCCCTATTGTAACCGTGCAGTATGCCAAACGCCTCTATGTTAACCGTGTGTACCTGACATTCAAACAATTCTTACAGGGCCGATTGCCAGGGATGAACGGTCCAGATCATACCGTTTAAATAAGAACGGCTCATTCAGAACCGCTCGGGATTGGAATTTCAACCGACTTAAAGTTAACGGTCACCAGGGTTGCACGGTCATATTGGAACCGCCCACTGGACAAACGGTCTAACGATAGACCGTTCTTCTCTGTAACCTCAAAAAACTCAAACCCCCTCGCCTCCCTCCACCGTAACCGACGGTGGAAGGGACGAAGAGGCAACAAGGCCTCACTCTCCCACTCCCTCACTGTAACTTCTTCAAACTTCTCCCCCCCCCTCTCTCCATCTCTCTCTCAAGCTCCCTCGATGACCCAGACGAAGCACTAGGCGGCCCGACCGTCGGCCGCTGGTGAGGGTTCGCCGCCACCGAGGCAACAGCCACCACCGCCTGAGGAGGGAGAGTCGCCAAGAGTGACGATGGAGGAGCTCGCCATCGTCACCGCCGAGGAAGGGGTCCCTGCCGGAGAGGAGGAGATCACCGGAGAACAACCACCGACGGGGGCGGCCAAGAAGCCCCGTGATCCCGAGGTAGGCCCCCCACCCCATACCTCATTTTCCTTCCAATTTTTATCAATGCATGTTAGTTTAGAAATCTTTTAGGGGGGTTTAGATGCTTAGGGGTCGGTTAGGGGCCATGATGGTCTTCCCAGCCGGCCGGGGGGCGTTCACCATCGTCGGGGACGACGACGGCAGAACGATTCAACAGAAACCGCATAGTATAACAATGCGGTCCATATAGGACCGTCCAAATTCACACGGCTTAGGAAACGCCGTTCAAATTCACACAGCAAACGAACCACCACAAAATAGATACGGTGAGGTTATCACCATTCAAATAGTAAACGGACCACATCGGTCTGTTCAAACAAGCAGCCAAGACGAAACAATGCGGTCCAAATAGGACCGTCCACAATTCACACGGCCAAAGGTGGGCCACTTCTATTTAGGAAGATAGGAAGACAGACGGTTTGAAAGGGGCCGCTCAATTGTCGAGCGGTTCGTGAATAACCGTTCTTCAAAATAAGGATTGGACCTTGAGAGATTTTATTTAAATGAAACAAAATGCGAAAGCAAAATTACTAATATGAATGAAATGGATAAAATGAATGCAGGGGAAGCGCAGGACCCGCACCTCGTGGCCGCAGGTCCGTGCAGTGTACCTGGCACTGCCGGACTTCTAGAGGGAGCAGCTGATGGCCATGGGGTTCGCCCCCTTCCTGAGCATCGAGGTGTGTCGTTTCGACGCAGCTCTCCTCTACGCCCTGCACGACCGCTGGGATCCAGTGAGTCGGACGTTCCTTTTCCCGTGGGGGCACATGGTCCCTACGTTGGAGGACGTGGCCAGGCTCACTGGCCTACGTGTGCATGGGTCACCGGTCAGCGGGACTACCTTTCCCGACTACCGGGGGATGGCTCGGGAGTTGCTCGGCTTACAGCTACGGCGCCCTGAGAGGCAGTCGACCCTCCTTCCTCGGGCTGCTCTCCAGGACAGCCTGGGTCTACGACGAGCGGGAGTTGCAGTCGAGGAGTGACCGGAGGAGCACTCGGAGTGGCTCGTCGGGCTAGCGAGACCGAGGGTTGCAGCAGGACCGGGACCTGAGGCGGACAGAGTACTACGACGGTTCCTGATGCTGATGTTCGGGCGGCTTCTCTTCTCCACGCGGGCGGACGTGATGAGCTGTCGCTTCCTCCCCTTTCTCCAGGAGCTCGAGCACGTGGGTGACTACGCTTGGGGGGCGGCGGTCCTCGCCTTCCTCTTCGACACTCTCAGTTCGATGGCACGTTGGACGATGCTTGGGGGCTTCTCCCCCTTACTCCAGGTATGACTTTTATACCCTAGACTCGGTTATGCTATACTACATGCTTGCTAAAATGCTGACACGACCTTGTGATGCAGGTGTGGGCCTACGTACACCTACGCGGGCTAGGTAGGGGCGAGGAGACCCGTCCTGGGGTCCTGCCGATTGCGCTGAGGTGGACGGCACCTCGGGAGATGACAGCCCTGAGACGTCAGGTCCGGGAGCTGCAGGATGATCTGGACACTCTACCATATACCTCGGTATGCTTCTAATCTCAGACTCCTTAATTAAATGCAATTCTTTCATGACTATGATGCTGATGCAGTTTCCTATGCTTGCAGGTACGGTGGACTCCTTATACGGAGGAGAGCCCGGAGGGCCAGCCGTGGGTGGCCGAGGCCCTGGCCTTTTCTGGCCGGGACGTGTGGCTTCACTGCATGAATGTGGTGGAGCCACTGCACTTCAGGTTGGTGATGAGGACCATCGGGGTCCATCAGCCGGCTGTTGAGTTTCCCACGCCCGAGAAGGCGGGGGAGCGAGTGACGAGGACGACACGAGGACTCCGTGAGGTGTATGACTGGACGGCAAGGAACACCGAGCAGGTCGCCGACTGGACCGCGCGTGGGCGAGTGGTGACCGCCCGGGCTGAGAGCGACAGTGCGTACTACTTCTTACGCACGCCACTATCGGGACCAGGTGTTCCGGGGTGCTCACCGACCGGTACGACTTCTAAACTTGAATTCTTTCTATTATGCTTATGATTCCTATATGATGATGCACTGACACATGGGCTTCTAAATGCAGCTGGACCCTGCGGGACGAGTGGCGGAGTTGCAGGGACTTCTGCACTCTACCATCAGGGAGCGGGATGAGGCCCGACAGGCCCTGGCCTTACTAGTGAGTCTTCTATACCTTACACTCTTTAAATTATTCAATTCTATATGATTATGATTATGCATGTGGCTGACCTGGAGTATTTGGATGCAGCGTGCCGAGGGTGCTCAGAGGGTGAGACCAGATGCCCCTTCCTCCTCTACGACCCAGACTCCGGCCGACCGGGCTGCGAGAGATGTGGAGTTCACTCGGATGGTAGCGCGGGCCAAGGCGGCCAAGGTGGTGCTCACCGAGAGGGTACGCAATTCTAAACTTCCCCTTGCTTATTGTGCTTATGAATGAAATGCTTATGCAACTGCCTAATAATGATATGCAGACGGCCGAGCTGACCCGCCTCCAGACAGAGCTGGAGCAGAGCCGGGTAGTGGCTAGGGAGGCGGTGGCCCGGGTGCGTGAGGAGGCCGCGCGGAGTCGACCAGCAGACGCAGTGGAGACGGCCCTCCTCCGGGCCGAGCTAGAGCGACTACGAGCCGGTGCTACCGAGGCGGACCGTTACCGGGCAGAGGCTGAGCGCTACCGGAGTGAGGTAGAGCAGGCCCGTCTACAGGTTGCCAGGTTGGAGGGCAAGGTGGAGGGTCTGAAGGAGGCGAGTCAGGAGCGCAACAGGGTGACTGCGAGTGGCAGCCACGGCACCCACGGCTCCGTGAGGAGTTACTTTACTGGTTCCTTCGGCCATCGGAGGAACGAGGAGGAGGAGCAGCGACGGCGACGGCGTGATGAGGCGACCTCCGCGAGGCCTCCCCCAAAGAGGCATGAGGGCGGTGGAGACAGCGACGGGGGCCAAGGAGAGGGACAGGCTTGACTGTGTACTGGGCCCGCCTTTTGTACATGATGTGATATGATATGATAGTGGTATGCATGTTTTTGTTTTGATTTTTGTTTGTGGGTGACTGCATGTATGCATGAATGAACGTGACTTAGCTACTAGAGGGGGTGAAGCAAACATGCGAGATTGAAAGGTGCGCCCGACTGAGAGGGGGACGGACACGCCGACTTGAGTGAGATGAGTGACGTACACGCCGACTTGAGTGAGACAAGAGACGCACGCCGACTTGAGGCGAGAGACGCACGCCGACTTGAGGCGAGAGATGCACACGCCGACTGAGTGAGACGAGAGACGCACACGCCGACTGAGTGAGATGAGAGACGCACACGCCGACCGAGTGAGACGAGAGACGCACACGCCGACTGAGTGAGATGAGAGTGTAGGAGTTTGATTGGGGGGGCTGAGCATATGGGCGGTTCTTATAGAGCCGTTCGTGGAGAAGAGCGGTTCTCCAGAGACCGCTCCAATTTCGTTGGAACGGTTCAGTATCAACCGCAAGAATATGTGAACGGCGGATTTTAGACCGCACAAGTCACTGGACTCGGGCTTTCTGAAAGCGATGAACGGTCGATGATGGGCCGTACATTAAGATGGACGGTCTATCGTAAGACCGTCCAATAGGACATCCTATCTGCTCGAACGGGGACTCCCTGGAGAGTCCCCAGCCCGAGGGTAAGACGCTTTGAACTCATTACAACCCTATCTTAACCCGTCCTAGACTTATCCGAGCCTAATCCCAAGAGGGTTAGGTTTCCTAACAAGTCTATAAGTAACACAGGGGCCTAAACTCGTAGCTCACACATCCCCTTACCTTCAAAGCTTGAAATATCTGATTCTCACCACCAAAACATCATGAAGAGGTCCCTAGAGGTGAGTTCGATGGAGAGAGCACTTTTTGAAGGGCCCAAGCCGGCCAGAAAAAAGCGGGAAGTGCTCCAACGGCTGACCGCAATCCCACGACATCTGAGCTCAAGTCCCATGAGAGAGGTAAGCTTATTAGGGTACATTCAGTTCAATTCATCTCCTTCAACTTATATTTCCTCCTTTCCCTCTCTTTTGGCATCCAGCTTCTTCCTGGCGCGAGGCGGTACTCTATCTTGAAGTGGCTGGCTCCCATGGTCCGTGCTTTGCCCCTAGGTGTGACGGCCATCCTTCGATCCTGGCATTTGCAACTTCTCCTAGTGCTTGGTCAAAACTACCCAAAACTTTCCCTTGACTGGCACAGCATCTCAGCTATAGTTGAAATATGGCACCCTCAGACCCATACTTTCTTCTTTCCATCATTTGAGGCCACTATCCTACTGGAGGAGGTAGAGACCTACTTTGGGTTCCCTAGGTCCAAGGTGGGGGAGGAAGACTTGATATGCCATACGGTTGCCCCTATAGACCCGAGACTCATTCTAGGGGGATTCATCCCAGACAGTAGAGAGGTTCACACTTTCGTAGGCCCGCATCAGATCCACCTTCTTCCCCTCAGCCAGTGGGTAGTGGAACATTGTAAGAACAGGAGTGAGCGGGACGACGCTATAGCCAAAGCCACCTCCATTTGTTTATGCGGGGCCCTCTTGTTTCCCTCAGTCGACCACATCCTAGAGATGCCCCTTCTTAGTACCATCAGCGGACTGTGGCAGGGATTTTCCATCTCCCAGGCCATCCTTACTTACTTGTACGAGGGTCTTACTTCAGCAGCCTTGGGAGGTCCTGATGAGAACATCACCTCCTATTTCATCAGGCATGGTCTAGTCATTTAATTTTGAGTCCTATGTAATTTTTATTTGAGTCATTGATGTAATTTTCATTTTATTTGAGTCATTTCCCTAGGTCTAGCATTTATTTTCCTATGTTTGAGTGTCATTAGATTGTGTAATGTGCTAATTGGGCCCATTTCTTTGGGCTTGGCCCAATGAGCTCTCCTACCCCTTTGGTTATTTGTCAATGAGGCTTTTGTCAGGGTCTTTTGTAGAAATGTGGGTTTCCTATATATAGGACCCCATTTCCTCCATTTGAACTTAATCAATCAATGAATCAATCAATGAAAAATGTCATTTGAGAGTCCAAAGCTTAGTTTAGTGGAGTGATTCCAACATTTCTTGGGTGAGATGCCCTAGGGGAGAGATTCCCCACCCTTCCCTCTCTTAATCTCTCTTTTTCACTCCACTTTCTCTCTCCTCAACACCCAATTCCGAATTTGCTTCTCTCTCCTCCCTTCCCCAACCACCTCCACTAGCTACCCACCTCATTTAAGACCCTCCACTTCCCCAAGCCACCATTACTCCACCCCCTAGTCCCAAGGGAGCTTCCACCAATCCTAGCTCCACCTCCCAACCCCCAACTACCCCACCCACTTCCCCAAGCACCCTTCCCACTACCCCAAGTACCCATTCCCTTCCCCAACACAACTCTTCCCATTCCCAAAGCCCCACTAACCACATTAGTCCATTTTCAAATTTTGGAGAAAGATCTCTCCTTCTCTCTTCCCCACCCATCCCAAATTCGTAGCTCCCCTCTCACCCACTGCAAACACCACCTTCTAGACCCCATTCTCCCTCATACACACCTTGGAACACCCCCTCCAAGACCCCCTTACAACCAGGGGTCACTCCTACACTCATCCACCCCCATTTCCCCTCCCACATACCCCATTCCCCCCGTCATCTTCAACCTACAGTTTCAGTTGCAGATCAGAAGAAGTACCGACTTGCAGAGGTGACCACGGCTTCCTCCGAGCGATTCTGAAGGCCCAAGATACATCTGTGGAAGCGTCTGCCTGTCCTCTTCGACACCAAAGTGGTTTCGTCTTCATCGGAGCTCGGGGCTGTCCAGGAACTCCGTTCTACCATGACTGCGCGGAACCCTCCCTGCCAAGCATCAGAACCTGAGAGATCACTCTGCCACGATGAACCCTAGCGGATTCAGGCTGAAGCCCCTTCATCAAAGTTATTCCTCTGCTAGTCTTCTTCCAAGATCAAGAAACAGAACCTCATTCGGCTGCCAGAGGAAGGAGTTACGAATTTTCTCCCCCGAGCTCTCCAGTTCTGTCTCCTGCTGTCTACTCCGACCAGTGCCAACTCTTCAACGTACACCGACCGCCCTCGACCTCTGATTGTAGCCCCGTTACCTTCGGCTGAAAGCTACTTTGACCACGAAGACGTCACCGCCAGTTTAGTGCTGATCGGAGTTCGGGAGAGTGCGTGGCATCCTCTGCAACCTGCTGCCAGAAGTCTGCAACTGTGGATCAGAAAACCTCATGTCCTGTTCCAACCTCTGCTCCGGTCAGCCACGGTCTCAGAAGAAATTCACAAAAATCTGAAGCGTTCCTGTACCTGTTACGAAGCTTTTGCCGCCAGTCTCGCTATCGGAAAAATTCGTGAGAAGGATCTACGGTCATTACACCGCCCCACTGTCCCTGTTCACAGATAACCGGCAGATTCGGCATCCACACTCAACCGACATTCTTTACCTTATTTTCCCCACCCCGCTTGGCCGGCTGAAGGCCCCACCCTGCGTGGTGGTAGTTTTGATTGTAACACCTTAATCCCCACCCCAAGAACCCCCCCCCCCCCTTGCATGGGGTGTAGTGCATGTAATTTACAATTTCAGGTTGAAGCTTCTCCGGCGCGGCGTGCGGGTAAGCCCACGCTTCCTCGCTCGCCCTCGTCTCCGACCGGGATCGGTGTCCTCACACCGACTAGGTGAGCCACTGCACACTCCTCTTTGCTGAAATTTCCTTGCTTGAGTAGTATTGTATCTTAGTGCCGTCGGTGGTAAGTGGAGTGCCCGAACTCAAATTTGCTTGTGAATGAATGATTACCGCGGGTGAGTTGTGAGTGAACCGTTAATACCCACGCCCTCGGCGTGCTGGCCGTCTATGAGAGTGGACATCCTAGGACCCTTGAGAGGTCCAATCCTAAGCTAGCCAACCCTCGGAGCAGCAAGGGCCCGTCCCGGACCCTCACCACTATCACCGGTTTGCCTACGGGCACAAGAGTGCGCTTAGCGGGTGAGTCCGCCCGAGTAAAGTCACCGGTTCGTGCGTTGGTTGCTTGCTAGGTCCAAGGGTCATTTGATCATGTGAAGAACCCCCTAGGTCGTGTCACATCAAGTGGTATCAGAGCAAGTCATTGACTTGTCTCTATCAAGTCAAGTCCATGGGCACGCTTGCATTAGATTCTCATCAGATCGTTCCATGCATTATCCACCTCCCATTGTCATTCAGTCTACAGACCAAAAAGCCCCAATTCCCATCATATCCCAAGCATACCTACCTAATGGGAGCCCCACAGAAATTGACTTCATCTACATGGTAGAAGATAATTGGGTATCCCCCGACATTGTAGCCACCCTCTCTACGACCGGACAAATTGTGCACAATGGAGACCTAGTCTTCATTGAATTCCATAAAAGGTTTGGAGAGACCAAATACTTTGATGGAGCTTGGTGTCAAATTGGAACTTTGGAAGGCCCTTGCATAATCCTAGGGAAACAATGGCTTGATGAACGGAATACCACCTTCCACCCATTGCGTTGGTCTTGCCTACTTCATCCCCCACATCTCCCGGGAGCCTATGGTTTCAACAACCTTTTGTTCCCTCACCCACCGGGGCCCCATACCCGGCCACCATGCCCTCTCAACCCACTTCGAAGAATGAACAAGGTCATGAGTGAACATGAGGAAAACCCGGCCCACAAGACCAAATCCCCGAGATTGGACACCAATCCAAATCCCTTCCCCACAATCAAGGAAATTCATACTCCTATCAATAAGGAAGAAGGACATCAACTCATCCCCGTCCAAACAAACACATACCTCCCCAAACCACTCAATCTCATGCAAAAGGTGGTGACCCTAGGATAACTCATCATCAAATGGCTCAAGCAAAATCCCATCCCTCATACCTTGTACTTTCAAAACCCAACCATGGAGCATCCTTTCCAATTAGCACCCATTAACTCCTATCACACCACATTCCAATCCTACTATGAGGTAAATAGTTGGGATGATCTCATCAAGGGTTTAGAATGGCAACTAAAGTTGACTTGCTTATTGACCATAGGAGAGGCCCACCCAAGAAGACTTAGTCTCATCCACCCATGTGTTGGTTCTATCACCTCAGTCTACACCATTGGTTGCTACACTAGTGACCTCCTTCTCATTCTCCCCATGGATGAAGAACCCATCATGGTCCACTCCACTACCATTAAGATCCCAAGTACCTTGACCGACTGGCCCACTAAAGATCTTGGTCCAGTTACCTTGGGGAAGGATGACCCACCATGCGTGGACCATGTGGACATTGAGTTCCTTCCTCTAGGAAGCCCAGTCCATGACCCCTTTGATCCCTTCCAATGGGAGTCTAGGTACCCATGTAATACACCCACCTTACCCACAACTCCCCTTTCCCTACCCCAACCAACCATGTTGGACCAAGAACACCTCTTCCAAGACTTGGGCCACACAAAGGGAACCATCACCATAGACAACATATGCCTAGGAAGCAAAGAAGACCCCCTCTCCATAATGCCCACCTTCCTAGATCCTTTTGACCCTTTCACATGGAAGTTCAAAGGCCATCCCACACCCATACACATGGAAGTCATCTTTGGGAAAGGAATGCATAAGTCTTGGCATAACACATCACTTGGCATGATTCATAAGACGGGTCCATTCATTCACAACACCCACATGTCAAGTAGGAAGCATGAATGGACCATTTTTGGATGTAATGGTCCACCTCCATTCATCATGAGTCTTAAGCATGAGAGTTCCATATTCGGATGTAATGGGCCACCGTCATTCATCATAAGTCTTAAACATGATAGGAGCATTCACGGATGTCCGGGTCCCCCGGCACTCATCACACCCATACATGAAAGGGACACATATGGATGCCCCGGCCCTCCCTCACTTCACATTAGTCATACACATGTCAAAGACATCTACGGATGTCCGGGTTCCCCGATATTTATCACCACTTTGCATGATAGGGCCACCTACAGGTGCCCCGGCCCACCTAGGTTGACCGAAGTCTACACTGCATCATTACATGATAGGTCTACTTTTGGTTGCCCCGGTCCCCCTTTGCATACCACACACTTCCCACCCACACCGCACCGTAGCTCAAGGCATACTCATTCAAGCAAGCATCTAGCAATGGGCAGTGAGGGTCGTAATAAGCGGGCAAAAACTCACGAGTGGCACTTCGAATTCCAAGAAGGCAACCTCACGATGGTGGTTTTGGAATGGCTCTACCTTAGGGCCACCTCCAAATCGAGGGCACGAGGACTTGGACCTTCCATGTTCCAAGTGGCTTTGGCAACCTGGCTTATGGGATGGATTTACTCATGGGATTTTGGGATATACCTCACTTTTCATGTAACGGATCTAGCACCCACTAAGGGCACCGCGGTAGATCCTAGTGAGCACCTTGAGCCTACCCCCATCTTTGTGAGCGACACCCTCAGAGAGCTTCCACATAACAACTTGAGAGCCCGACGTGTGCACACGGAGGCAATACTGGGCAAGCAAGGTACTATCATCGGCAAGAGGGTGTGTCCAAGCCACCTTGAGGAGTTGAAGCGTCGTCCCCTGGTTGCGAACGTGAGGTTGAGTTTGGAGGTTGAAGCTTGCTCGGAGTTGCGTCGGAGGACCTCTTCTCCCCCCGGTGGACTCATACTCGACGGAGTCGAGTTCTTTGCACCCCAGGAGTATGATGAGAACATCACCTCCTATTTCATCAGGCATGGTCTAGTCATTTAATTTTGAGTCCTATGTAATTTTTATTTGAGTCATTGATGTAATTTTCATTTTATTTGAGTCATTTCCCTAGGTCTAGCATTTATTTTCCTATGTTTGAGTGTCATTAGATTGTGTAATGTGCTAATTGGGCCCATTTCATTGGGCTTGGCCCAATGAGCTCTCCTACCCCTTCGGTTATTTGTCAATGAGGCTTTTGTCAGGGTCTCTTGTAGAAATGTGGGTTTCCTATATATAGGACCCCATTTCCTCCATTTGAACTTAATCAATCAATGAATCAATCAATGAAAAATGCCATTTGAGAGTCCAAAGCTTAGTTTAGTGGAGTGATTCCAACATTTCTTGGGTGAGATGCCCTAGGGGAGAGATTCCCCACCCTTCCCTCTCTTAATCTCTCTTTTTCACTCCACTTTCTCTCTCCTCAACACCCAATTCCGAATTTGCTTCTCTCTCCTCCCTTCCCCAACCACCTCCACTAGCTACCCACCTCATTTAAGACCCTCCACTTCCCCAAGCCACCATTACTCCACCCCCTAGTCCCAAGGGAGCTTCCACCAATCCTAGCTCCACCTCCCAACCCCCAACTACCCCACCCACTTCCCCAAGCACCCTTCCCACTACCCCAAGTACCCATTCCCTTCCCCAACACAACTCTTCCCATTCCCAAAGCCCCACTAACCACATTAGTCCATTTTCAAATTTTGGAGAAAGATCTCTCCTTCTCTCTTCCCCACCCATCCCAAATTCGTAGCTCCCCTCTCACCCACTGCAAACACCACCTTCTAGACCCCATTCTCCCTCATACACACCTTGGAACACCCCCTCCAAGACCCCCTTACAACCAGGGGTCACTCCTACACTCATCCACCCCCATTTCCCCTCCCACATACCCCATTCCCGCCGTCATCTTCAACCTACAGTTTCAGTTGCAGATCAGAAGAAGAGTACCGACTTGCAGAGGTGACCACGGCTTCCTCTGGGCGATTCTGAAGGCCCAAGATACATCCGTGGAAGCGTCTGCCTGTCCTCTTCGACACCAAAGTGGTTTCGTCTTCATCGGAGCTCAGGGCTGTCCAGGAACTCCGTTCTCCCACGACTGCGCGGAACCCTCCCTGCCAAGCATCAGAACCTGAGAGATCACTCTGCCACGATGAACCCTAGAGGATTCAGGCTGAAGCCCCTTCATCAAAGTTATTCCTCTGCTAGTCTTCTTCCAAGATCAAGAAACAGAACTTCATTCGGCTGCCGGAGGAAGGAGTTACGAATTTTCTCCCCCGAGCTCTCCAGTTCTGTCTCCTGCTGTCTACTCCGACCAGTGCCAACTCTTCAGGGTACACCGACCGCCCTCGACCTCTGATTGTAGCCCCGTTACCTTCGGCTGAAAGCTACTTTGACCAAGAAGACGTCACCGCCGGTTTAGTGCTGATCGGAGTTCGGGAGAGTGCGTGGCGTCCTCTGCAACCTGCTGCCAGAAGTCTGCAACTGTGGATCAGAAAACCTCATGTCCTGTTCCAACCTCTGCTCCGGTCAGCCACGGTCTCAGAAGAAATTCACAAAAATCTGAAGCGTTCCTGTACCTGTTATGAAGCTTTTTCCGCCAGTCTCGCTATCGGCAAAATTCGTGAGAAGGATCTACGGTCATTACACCGCCCCACTGTCCCTGTTCGCAGATAACCGGCAGATTCGGCATCCACACTCAACCGACATTCTTTACCTTATTTTCCCCACCCCGCTTGGCCGGCTGAAGGCCCCACCCTGCGTGGTGGTAGTTTTGATTGTAACACCTTAATCCCCACCCCAAGAACCCCCCCCCCCCCTTGCATGGGGTGTAGTGCATGTAATTTACAATTTCAGGTTGAAGCTTCTCCGGCGCGGCGTGCGGGTAAGCCCACGCTTCCTCGCTCGCCCTCGTCTCCGACCGGGATCGGTGTCTTCACACCGACTAGGTGAGCCACTGCACACTCCTCTTTGCTGAAATTTCCTTGCTTGAGTAGTATTGTATCTTAGTGCCGTCGGTGGTAAGTGGAGTGCCCGAACTCAAATTTGCTTGTGAATGAATGATTACCGCGGGTGAGTTGTGAGTGAACCGTTAATACCCACGCCCTCGGCGTGCTGGCCGTCTATGAGAGTGGACATCCTAGGACCCTTGAGAGGTCCAATCCTAAGCTAGCCAACCCTCGGAGCAGCAAGGGCCCGTCCCGGACCCTCACCACTATCATCGGTTTGCCTACGGGCACAAGAGTGCGCTTAGCGGGTGAGTCCGCCCGAGTAAAGTCACCGGTTCGTGCGTTGGTTGCTTGCTAGGTCCAAGGGTCATTTGATCATGTGAAGAACCCCCTAGGTCGTGTCACATCAGGTCCCCTCTTTGGTTCCATGATCCTACTGGAGTGCTGGTTGGGAGTTAGGAAGAAATTCATTCAAAGGGAGGAGGTCACTACGGCGAGCAGGATCTTTAGGAGCCACCCCCTCTTCTTCATAGGTGGCGCGTTCAGATTCTCCCCACAGGTTGAGTGCAGGATAGCTGAGATGAAGACCAGGGACGAGTGGCGATTGTACATCAATCGGCTGCCCCTGGACAGGTTCGTGATGCGCCCGGGCTTCCTTCATGACACCACCGTCAGAGTTCGCAGGAGGACCGGCTTGGACATGAGGCTTATGAGCGACACTGCACTGGTGATGTACAGCCCACACCGGTGCTACTTGCAGGTCGGGCTACCCCGGACGGTTCTACCGGCACTACCCCACCTTCCCGCATTGCAAGCGCGGAGGATCGGCGCGGAGGAGGACGAGCAGGCAGTCAGGAGTGCCCTGATTATGTGGGAGGTGAGCAGGGTACTTACCCTACCGGCAGAGGTGGGGGAGATCTCGGCGACACGCCAGGCTTATCTTAGTGAGCTGAGAAAGATACGTCCCCGCGGGGATGCCCAGCGGAGGATTGAGTGATTTCCCTCTTCTTGTTTGATGATGATTGTTGGATGAGACTCATGTTTAGACAGCTTGATATATGAAATGAATAAAGTGGATGGGTTTGATTGAATTTGGGCTTTGTGGGTCTGATTATGATGTGATTGCGAGGATTGAACATTCATGAGGTCATGAGCCAACTGTCCTTCCAACCTGCCCCTGTACACATGCAAATATGAAAAAGATTAAATCTATTTTAGGCTTAGCCCCTTGCCTATAGCAAGTTAGGAGGTGACCGTTTTCTTGATTTTTGGTCAAGGGGTTAAGCCTTATCAAACAGGTAAATATTAAAAAATGTGAAAAATGCCAATGAATGCCATGAATGCAAGAGGGACACATATGATTTGTGACTTTTGGAATATTTGATTTTTTTTTGGGGTTTTGAAATATTCGATTTTTTGGGTTTGGGTTTTGAACCAGCTCGGGTTTTAATAGCAGGGACCTTCTTATCTTGCTATGGACTTCCCAGGCCCAGTGCGTGCAGGAGGGGGACTGCCTGTGGTCGGAGTCAACTCTGCTCAACGGTGTTTCTACCAAGGCCATATCCGGGGTGGGGTTCATTCCTTGGGAAAGTAAAAAAAAGATCAAGTGGGAAAGCTGACGACAGTTATAGAGGTTTTTAGGGCTTGAGTTCTTTCCCAAGACACCACCTTTTCAAAGAATCCGGTCTGTTGCGCCGGGGCTTTGTATCCGTTATCGAACCTTCATCCGCTCTAGGCACGCATGCGACCGGGCTCATAACGTCCCGCGGGGAAACTATACTGCCACTCTTGCCATGCCTAGTTGTATTCTTTTGGGGATTTTGAGAGCTTCGAGCCTTATGTGCTTTCGGCCTTATCTTTTGATTTTGCCCCTTTTCTTTCTTTTTTTCTTCTTGCTTTCCTTTTCTTTCTTTGCGGAGTGAGGTCTTAACGGATTGCCCCTATTTGAGACCTCTTTTAATGGGGGGTCTAGGTCAGTTCTCGCCCCCCTTATTCACCACTTGCCCCTATCTTCAGCCGAGAGAGAGGAAATACAAGGATTTCCACCTTTCCCGAGCATGGCCAAAGGAGAAACGGTGTCGGGTAGCATGAGAAAATACCGAACCACAGGCAATCGTGTAGTGTGTGAGATGCTGGACATGGGTCCTCCTTTCGCAATCTAGTGGGGTATACCATGCCATCGAACCGTTACGGATTCCATCTTTTATGGATAAAAACGTTTTAAATACAACCCATCCCACGGGTTCGACAATTCTTCACCCTCCGCGTTGATCAGACGATACGCGTTACCTGGATAAGCTTCTTTGATTACGAAGGGCCCTTCCCAGTTGGGTTGTAGCTTAGACATGGGACCTGCTGACCTGATGAATTTACGTTTCAAAACCATATTACCTACTTGGAATTTTCTTTCAATGACCTTCTTTTGAAAATATCGCGAGACACGCTTTTGATATACTGAAACATGATTGGCCGCATTCAGCCTTTTCTCGTCTAAGAGTTCCAGTTGGACTAGCAACGCCTCTCGATGTTCGTCAAGATTAAGTTCCTTGTCCAGCTATACTCTTAGGGAAGGGATCAGAATCTCATACGAGAGTACCGCCTCCATCCCATATGTGAGAGCAAAGGGAGTCTGCCCTGTGGGAGTGCGAACGGAGGTGGGATAAGCCCATAGAGCTTCTATCAATTTGTCGGCCCAATCAGCAAATTTATGTGATTCGCATATTTTCTTGATAATCTTAAGAAGGGTTTTATTCGTGGCCTCAGCCTAGCCATTACCTTGGGGGTAGTATGGTGATGAATGATGCAGAGCTATGTTGAATTTCTTACAGAGGTCCTGGAGTTCTTGCGAGACGAATTGAGGCCCGTTGTCGGTGACGATGTCGCTTGGTACCCCAAACCGCGAGATAATGTTCTTCATAATGAAGCGGCATACCGTGGTGCCTTTGATTTCTGCATAAGCTTCAGCTTCCGCCCACTTGGTGAAGTACTCCGTAGCCGTCAAAATGAAGGACTTCTGTTTAACTGCGAAATTCGGATCACCGAGGGGTCCGATGATATCAAACGCCCACATGGAGAATGGCCAAGGAGCAGATAGGGGATGAAGAGAAGAGGTAGGAGCATGGATTTTGTCGGCGTGGATCTGGCACTGAAGACACCTACGGACATAGGTGGAACAATCTTCTTCTAGGGTTGGCCAGTAATAGCCCTGCCTAAGATTCTTTTTCGCCAACGCCTGTCCATTCACATGCCCTCCACACTCGCTGGAGTGGGCTGCTTCCACGACTTTCCAAGCTTCTTCGTCATCTAGGCATCTCATTAGAACTCCATTCAGAGCCCGCCTATATAATTCACCAGCAATCATAGTGTATCTCGCGGCAACTCTTCTAATGGCCTTTCGCTGCCCCGCGTTTGCCTCTTCCGGAAATGTACCATCCTTACAATACTTCTCAATTTCATAAAACCACGGCAACTCCTCTTCTTCGATGATCTCCTTGAGCTCAGCTAACGATACTTCTCTCACTTCTTCCCTTTCTATCTTCTTCTCCACAGACTTCCTAAGGTTGTCAAACCAGGGATCCTGAAGAGAGGGAACATCTAGCAGTTGGACCACAATGGTCTCAGTGGCACGACTTAGGGGAAATGATAGGGAAGAAGCGAGCGATGCAAGGGCATCAGCCAAGATGTTCTGAGAACGAGGAGTATGAATGTAGACGAGTTTCCTGAATTGCCTAGCCAAGAGCGTGACCAGATCTTGATAGGGTTTAAGCTTAGGGTCACGGGTGCGGTAAGTTGACAAAACTTGGCGCAGCACCAATTGAGAGTCTCCTATGATGTTAAGATATCGCGCGCCCAAGATGTAGGCATGCTTCCGACCGGCAAGGAGAGCCTCATACTCGGCTATATTGTTAGTGGCAGGAAATAAGAGTTGATACGCCACAGGGATAGTTACTCCTTCCGGAGTGAGAAGAACGGCGCCAATTCCGTTGCCCTGGGAATTGAGGACACCATCAAAATGAAGAGACCAGAAAAGAAGATGAGTAATCACTGCCAGGTGTTCATCGGGGAATTCGTCCTGGATGGAATCAGTACGAGGGATAGGAGAATGAGCCAGGTGTTCGGCAATAGCGTATCCCTTGATTGCTTTCTGCACTATGAAGGTGATGTCAAACTGGGAAAGAAAGCTCTGCCAGCGAGCTAGTCAACTAGAAAGGACAGGCTTTTCTAAAAGATAATGAATGTGGTCCATTCTAGAGATGAGCCTAACCTCGTGGGCAAGGAAATAGTGTTTAAGCTTCTGCGCTACCCACACCAGTGCTGCACAGGTCTTCTCCATGGCAGTGTACTTGGATTCAGCGGGATTAAATAATCTTGAGAGATAGTACGCTGTCCTTTCCCTTCCTTCATCGTCTACCTGTGCCAGGACAGCTCCTAGGGAGTCCTCAATCACAGAAATGTACAGGATCAGGGGTTTCCCAGGGACTAGTGGTTGTAGAACCGGGGGATTGGAGAGATAGACCTTGAGTTCCTCATAGGCCTTCTGACATTGTTCATTCCATTCAAATTTCGCGCCTGCCTTTAGTAATTCATAAAATGGGCAGCATCTTTGCGAATGCTGAGATATAAATCTCCTGATAAATTGCAAACGCCCGATCAGACCTCGAAGCTCAGTGATGTTCTTCGGCGGCGGCATTTCCATAACGGCCTTTGCTTTGTTCGGATCGATCTGAATCCCCCGTTTGCTAACTATAAACCCGAGCAATTTTCCTGATGCAACTCCGAACACACATTTCTTTGGATTCATCTTTAACTTGTATTCCCTAGCCCTCTGCAACACCATGGCTAAAATGGTGGGATGTTCTTCTTGTGACCTCGATTTGACTAAAATATCATCCACATAAGCTTCTAAATAAACGTGCATCATATCGTGGAAGATAGCCATCATTGCTCTTTGATATGTGGCACCTGTATTTTTCAACCCAAATGGCATAACGACGTAGCAGTATGTGCCCCAAGGTGTGGTGAACGAGGTCTTTTCTTGATCTTCTGGAGCCAGAAGGATTTGGTTATACCCCGAATACCCATCCATGAAAGAGAGGGCTTCGTACCCAGCTATATTATCGACCAAGACATCGATGTGAGGAAGTGGAAAATCATCTTTCGGACATGCCTTGTTCAAGTCCCTGAAGTCAATACAAATTCAAATTTTACCATCCTTCTTCGTTACTGGGACTATGTTTGCCACCCATTGTGGATACAACACAACTCTAATGAACCTGGCCGTATGCAATTTATCAACTTCTTCCTTAACTCTCAGGGCCATCTGCGGGTGGAAT
Organism: Amorphophallus konjac; assembly: GCA_022559845.1. Classification (NCBI taxonomy): domain Eukaryota; kingdom Viridiplantae; phylum Streptophyta; class Magnoliopsida; order Alismatales; family Araceae; genus Amorphophallus; species Amorphophallus konjac. Next base: position 40,113 of record JAHNEJ010001414.1, on the reverse strand, counting down.
CTCCTCGCTTTCTGCTTAACGGGTGTTGCCCCTGGTTTGAGAATCAGCCTATGTTCAACCAAGGTGGGGTCAAGATCGGGCATGTCCTCGTAGGACCAGGTAAAAGAATCGCTGTACTCCCTCAAAACTTTGACAAGCTCCTCTTCAACTTGAGGAGGGAGGTTAGCAGAGATAAGTATGGGCCTGGGATCCTCTTCTGTTCCGAGATTGATCTCCTTAGTGGGCTCATCCACTGCCGCGGAAGGTTCGTCAAATTTTTTCAAACCTTGTGCGTATAAATCGGCAGTGTCATCCACCTCATCTTCCTCATCATCCGCGGGTCCTTCTCATTCATAATTTCATATACTCCTAATCCATCATTGTTCCATACCCCTTCGATTTCCTCATCATCTTCCAAGATAATCGCGGTCTCTACGAATTCAAGACATTTCAACAGGGCATGACATCTTCCAGCCAAATCTTGCAGAAACCTATCGGGAATGGTTTTGGGAGGACGCGTTACGGCAGGTGCCGCAGACATGGATGGGCTGACTAGACACGAACTAGATTCTATTCTGACCGACTCGACTATCATAGGAGACTCTGTGCACTGTACATCTAATCTAGGGGAGAAGAAGTCTACCGGAAAAGAAATAGGGGTCTCGTGCCCCTGGGAATCTGGGTAGAACATAGCGTAATCTTCCAAGGAGACCTCCGTTTTGAAATTGGCGTTTTTTTTTGGAGGCTAGAGGTGATCACGTAGCAGGAGGAGGAAGAGGATGGAGGAGGAGGTAACTGCATAGGAAACAACTCAGGGAAAATGCAGTCAAAGAAGGGGTCGGAAGAGGAGAACCACATTTCTTGGAGCTGAGCTCCCGGGGGAGGAGGAGTGAACATGGTTGATAGATCAATGGGCGGGCAGTGCCCGCAAGCACACGGAACAAATAAAATCATGGGTCTCTCCGTGAAGTATGGGTCGACCACAATTGGAGGGGAATGGGGAACGAAATCCAACTGTTGAAACTAGGAAGTAAGACGGGATGGGGATATAGAATAAGTAGTGACAGAGCTCCCCATCTCCCGTGGCCCCTGACGGACCAATGGCATCGGAGGACGCTTCACCAGCTGTGTCTCCTTCTTCTTCGGCTTGGCTTCTTTTTCATGAAACATCTTCATAAAGCAATCAGAAAGATCTTCCAAGTCACCGACCAATCCTTGTAGTGACGGTGGTGGATCAGCAACAGCACAGGCTTCGTTTCTCTTCTCTTCAGGGCTGGACGGCGAGGTCTTCAAGGTGCCGGGCTGCAACAGACCCTTCACAAAATGTTGCCGATAATCCCAGGTCAATGGCCCAGAATCGCCGAGCATCGACATGGAGGATTCACGGTAGCCGAGGCCCCGATGGCCCATCTTCCTTCCTTTGGGAACGGGGTTGGTCCGGCCCTGTAACTGCGCGCCGAGACCTAAACCGGGCTGGTAGCCCAATTTTAGAATCATGTGCCAACCTTTAGAATCTCTCATTTTGGGCTTGACTTTCACGTTGACTGGTGCAGTGGTGGGCTTGCGTGACGCATATGCCCACGAATAGTTCAAGTCCATGACGGAGAGAACAGGCTTGTTGCTTGGCCACAATGTAGGCAGAATCTTGGCGGCTATGGCGTCAACATTTTGAACAGTGGAAATACTCTTCACTTTGACCACTCGTCCTTGGAATGGGAATTTTAAACATTGATGGGCTGTCGAGGGGACGGCATTCAAACTATTCAGCCATGGACGACCCAGAATGGCTTTGAACATCGGGTCTATGTCCAACACATAAAATTCCACATCCATAACTAAGGGCCCTAGCTCGGCTTGCACAGTCACCACCCCGTGACAAGCACGTCTGGAGTTATCACAGGCTGCTATTGTGGTCGGTGTCGGCTTGAGCATGTCCTCTGATATATTGCAAGCACGAAGGGTACTCAATGGACACACATTTATTGACGCGCCCGTGTCTACAAGTGCAGACTCTACGGCCATTTTGTTCAGAGAAATGGTAATGCATAATGGCATCTGTCGTGCTTCAGGGGGTGCTAACTCTGACTCGGAAAATGAAATAGAAGGCCTTTTAGTAATCGTTGCCAAGACCGAGGGCAGGCTATCCACTGCCACGTCTTCACTCACCATCACTTTCTGCAGGAAGGTCTTCAAGGCATCTTGGTGGAGTGGCGACCTCTTGATCAATTCTAACACCGAGATTTTAGCAGGCATCTGGTCTAAATGCTGCAATAAGTCATATCTTGTGCCCGGCACGGGGTCTACTTCCTCTGTTTCAGCTGTGGGGGGATGAACTTGGATGTTAGGTGCAGATGCACCGGAAGGGGGGAAAATTCTCTGGAAAGGACGCCCGCTCCGAAGGGCGCAGTTTGGTGCCAGCATGGGCTGAGATGGGCCCCCGCTTGGCCCGGTGGGGTAGGTAAGTGGCGTAGAAATGGGGGTGAGGATGGTGGAAGTGGGTTTAATAGGCCCTGGTGAAGGGAGAAGGGGTGAAGTTTTAAGCGGAGGGGAAATAACAAAGGGTACGGTGGGCGGCGACGGAAGGACGGGAGGAGGGGAGGGGAGTGTAATGGGCCTAAGGGGTGATGTGGAGGGAGCGACCAGTGGTGTGGTGGGCAAAATAGCGGGTCTGAGAATGGAGGGGATAGTAGGTGCGGGAGAGTAGTGGTGGTGGAAGGCCAAGAGGTGTGCGGGGGTTTCATCATCAAACGTCCACCCAGCACTGGGGGCCGGGCGCTTGACCATATTTACTTGTGCCGGGGCCGGTGTCGGCGGCTGCTGTTACTGCTGAGGAGCGGGTTGATCTACTGGCATGGGGTTCTGATGGATCCCGAGGTCTTGTTGCTGTTGCTGGGGTTGTTGTTGCTGCTGGGGTTGTTGCTGCTGCTGCTGCTGGGGCGCCGCCTGCTGCGACCTGGCCTGTCTCTGCCTCTGCTTGATATCCTCAATCAACTGGTGCATCTGGGCCCAATCAATTCTCTGGCCCTCATGCAAGTCATACACCAGATCTCTGAACTGATAACATCGTTCTATCGTGTGCCCGGGTTGCCGATGGAATGTGCAATATCGGGATTGATCGGCAGCCGGGTTCCAGTTCGGACACTCAGGAGGCAACTGAAGTTCACCAGTATACATTAGATGAGAGAAAATATCTGGCAAAGTCTCTGGAAGAGGAGGGTAATGAGCCCTTTTCGGAGCTGGTCGAGTAGAGCCATAGGCGGCGGGTGGAGGAACATTATTGTACTGCGGGGGCCGCTGAGGCTGTTGGGGTGGCGGAGGTGCCTGTTGAGGGTATTGCGGGACTTGGAAGGTGGGTTGGGGAATTGGCAGAGTGGCAAACTGGGGGTTGCGCTGAGGCTGCAGGAAGCGAGGTGGAGCGGCTTGATAGGAGAATTGAACAGCCTGGACCTGCTCATTAATTTGTACTCCCTCAGTGACGGGGCCGTGGGTTTTCTTGGTGGCTTTGGGTTTCTGTGCCTCGAATAAAGAATGGATGGGGGAGTCTTTGAACTGGGTTTGTATGAATCGAGCTCTGCTGTATAGCTGGTGCATGTTTGAGATATCATTCATTGCCAAAATGTTCCTGAAAGTTGGCGTAGCATTGGAAATTAATAACTTCACTTTTTCTTCTTCCGGGATCTGCCCGGGCATACGTGAGGCCATCTGCCTCCAACGATCTACATAGGTTGCAAAATCTTCCTCCGGCTTCATCTTCTCTGCCACTAAATCAGTGAAGGAGTATTCGGGTCCAACCCGATCTTGAAATCTTTGTATAAACCTTTCCTTGACTGTCTTGAAATTCTCAGCCTCCTCCATAGGCAAGGTGTAGAACCATTCCAGAGCGACCCCTTCCAACGACCGGCGGAACAAATAGGCCATCAGGCACTCGTCCTGCTGGAACTGTGCTGACTCGTACAAGAACTCCCGAATATGGATGAACGGGTTGCCATTCCCATCGTATTTACGGTACACGGGGAGCTCGGACTGTGCTGGAAAATGAATGTCCCTGAAGTTAGGGATAGGGACGTCAGCAAGGGATTGCGGACCAACTCGCCTCTGGAGGAGATCAATCTGTTGCTGCATAGCAGCCCACTTGTCAAGGATCTCCCGCTCCCGGGAAGGAGGAGAAGGAGCAGGAAGAGTAATATTTGGATAGGAAGCCGGAGGGTGAGCCGTCTGAAGGGGCGACGCGTAAGAGGGATAATGGGCTGAGGAGGGGCCCATATCCGCACGAGCTAGCTGAGTAGCCCCTGGCTGCAGCCTAACAAAATCTGTCGGGGCCATGAGGGCTTGCGGCGATGGAGAAGCTGTGGTGTACGGATCAAGATAAGGCATGGAGGGGATCTGAGACTTCCCCTTATCAAGCTGTTGATGTACCGAGGTGTAGGCCTGGCCCATTTCCATGTTAGAGGAGCAAAGGATCTGAGGACGGAGAGGCATGAGATCAACGGGAGCCACAGAGGTGGTCCCGATAACGGGGGAAGTGGTGGCAACAACAGCCGTGCCACGAGGAAGAACTGGGGTCGGGGCATCGCCCCCTTGTAAAGCCTGCCGGATGAGATGGAGCTGGGTCGGATCCAGCTGAGCCATCATGTTGAGGATTTGACTGGCAGGATTCTGAATGGAGGGATTTGAAAGAGAGGGTTGAGAACCCTCACCAAGAACGGTCGGGAGCGGAGGGGCATTGCCCTCCCCTCCTTGCACATGGGCGACCCGAGGTGGGTCTTCGAGGAGACCACGAGGAAGAGAGTCCTCGTGAGACTGAGAGAAGTCGTAGGATGACATCGGGTAAGCTGAATCAAACAAGGGGTTGAAATAAGAATGGAAATGAGAACGGACCCTAGGAGATGATCCTGAGGGATAGAAGCAATCCCACATACACCAAGACACCTAGGACTAGCACCAACAAAACTAATCAGCTAGATCTACCAAGCAACTACCAAGCATACAATGGAGAGAGATGAGAGCAGAATCACTCGGCAATGCAATCAAGTTCTTAAAATGATGCTCGTCAGTTCCTTATATCTTCTTCTTTGAGCTTTAGTGGATTAATGAAGATATAAATCCTCTCAACCACTAGGCGCCTAGCTGGGATAAGAAATGAAGAACTGTGTGACTCTATTAGGATCTCTCACTCACGGATGCAACCCTATACTGGGGGTGGATACGGTACAACCCGCCCGACGTCCGTGTGGGAATCCACGGCTCACGGGGGCTTACGGAGGTCCTCGGCAAGGTCCCTAGTCGGCTCCAAGGAATATGGAGACGAGAGGAAACCCTACCTCGGTAGGAATGCAACTAATATGAGAAAAGATCGATGCTCCTATGCGCACCAAAGTGCATGCACAAACTAGCCTAGCAGCTATCAATCAATGAGCAAGTATACACATGAACAATAAAGAGCATGGTGATGCAATGATGATAAGAGAGTAGGGGGGGAATCAATGAATAGCGCCAGGCATAGCAAACCACATGAAATATGACAATCAAAGTGTAACATAAATACACTGTGGCACCATATGGACGGCCCCTCTGCGACTGCTCCAATAGTAGAACGGTCTATGTTGGACCGTCTAACCCAGGGAGAAAACACAACTGCAGAGCAACCATAGGACCTAAAAACACGAGGGAGCAATGTCAGAAAATACCAGAAGGACGGTCACTGGACAGCCGTGTAGCCTCACAAACGGTCCTCTATCAGCCACGTACCTACAATAAGAACAGAGCAAATCGTACCTGTGCTGGAGAACTGAACGGCTAGATCCAGGCCCCTCTGGCGTATAGACGGTCTATATCGCACCGTCTGTAACAGGAAAGACCGGCGAAGCTGGTTTGACTGGAGGGGTCGAACGGTGGAATCTCAACCGTGCCTGTTGTTGGGCGGCTCTGGGGGAACCGCTCAGGTCCCAGGGGATGGAAACGCACCCCAACCTGTAAACCAATCTTGGGAAGAAGAAAAAACTTGGAAACAAAGAAGGAGGGTCAGCAATCTCAACAGCACGATGGGCATTAGGTGTCCCACCGTGATCGCCACAAAAGGGGTGTAGATATATATTTCTCCTCTCCTCACTTGGCGGACGATATGTTATGAATAAAGTAATAATATCACGAGTAAAACAAACGAAACGCAGTGAGAGGAGGGAGAAAAACAGAGAGTGACCGTGATCGCCACCAAAGCGCAGCACGTGACTAGCGTACCGTACTTTGGAAAGGAAGGGGAGACACTCGCCATGATGCAGCACTGGGAGGAGGTGCGGTCGATGTGGAACCGCCTTAAAGACACACGGTCCTATGATAGGCCGTCTAAGAGTGCTACCGAACGCGCGGGAAGAAGAACTCCTGGAAGATGGGCGGCTTGAGGTGAACCGCAGAAGGAGGAAGGGCGGTGCAGAGGATGCCGATCGTATCCTTGAACGGGCCTAAAGGAACCGCGCAAGCCCACCACGCCAAGAGTTGCAAAAGGGTTCACCTCCACCCTCTCCGGCCGGCCAGAGGGGATGGGCCTCGTGCTGATGAAGTGCTGACCTGCAAAACAGTATGAAGACATAGAAGGAACACCCAGGTTAGAGCTAAATGACGTAGTACGCGTTCATGTAAGAAGAATGAAGCATAAACAAATGGAAGGGGGGATACCTGGGGGGTTTTAAACCCCTAGGGTGACAAAAACGTAGGTGGGTGTGTGCATGGGGAAAAAATGAGGGAAACGCAGAGAGAGAACAATGCATGCAACAGATGACGAAGAAATCAAAAAATGATGCTATGACTCGACACACAGACTACTCCCTGAACCGGAGGCTCGTAAGGACGTAGAGAGCCTCCCTCCTTGGTGCTAGGTGGTTCGGAAACTCGGCAGGGCTTCGCCGTCGACCAAAATCTTCCCCCCCTTTCGACGTCCGGCCACTAGGGTCTATTTATAGAGCCTAGAAAGCCAGCCTCGAAATTAGGGTTTAGAGGTATTTTCAGGTCGAGATTATAAAAGATAAATCATAGATATTATCATAATCTCTTATCCAGTCGAAACTGCATCAAAAATGGTTAATTATCCAGAGAGAAATCATCAAAATGAACTGAGGATAAAGCCATGAATAAAAGAGATAAAAGTCTGTTAAAAAGCCTCATCCGACGGGATGAGCAATCTTACGATAGACCGCGCAACATTTGGGCGGTCTGGTTCAGACCGTCCAAGCTGTCGGTGGAAATTCAAAAAATCAGGAAATCGACCCAATTATCTCTCTAACTGGCCGAAACGCCCGCCGTTGGACCCTCAAAGATGAACGATTCTAGTGAGACCGTTCTAGTGTAGAGCGGCCAATAGCCAACCGTTTCACCCTGTCGGTGATAATTTGGATAATTGGATAATTATCTGAGAAAATGGGCGTGCGTAGGACTCTGAGGTATAGGCGGTTGTAATAAGCCCGTCCATTGGTTTGAACGGTCCTAATAGGGCCGCACCACAGCCTGTCGGTGAATATTCAGAAAAGACCTCAAAAATTAACAAAATGTATGAACGGTCCATATTCAACCGCTCATCATCTGAACTGCTGAGGTTGGGCCATTTATGCTATGAAACGTTCAATTGACCAAAGCCAAGGCCCATTAATCCCTGAATCGGCACAGACTTCTCCAAGGAGGGAGACGATCCATAAAATGAGCCCAAGACGTGCCACAAAATGGCCCAATGAATGATGGACAACTCAAGGCATCAACTAATGGGAGTAAGAGAAACGACTCAAATTATCGATATAAAACGGGTGTCAACAGCCGCCTCCTCCCGAGCTGCTGCCCAGCTCTGCTAAAGCTCGGCCCTCAGTCGGGTCAGCTCAGTCGTCTACATATGCATCATCATGGTTAGTCAATAGCATTTCATACATTTTATAATCATAAGCATAATCAACAGGGAAAGTGCAGTAGTTGCGTACCCTCTCGGTGAGTGCCACCTAGGATACCTTGGCCCGCGCCACCATCCGTTAGAAGTCGGAATCCCGCTCGGCTCGATCTGTAGGAGTCTGGGTGGCAGAAGAAGAAGGAGCGTCTGTCCCCTGGCACTGGGTCCCCTCGGCTCGCTGCATCCACAACTCTAGGTCACTCATAGGCATAATCATAATCATAAGCATTTGCATAATTTAAGGAGTTTAGGGTTTAGAAAACTCACCAGTAGTGCCAAGGCCTAGCGGACCTCGTCGCGCTCACGGATCGTCGCATGGAGGAGCCCATGCAGCTCTGCGATCCATCCCTCAGGGTCGATATGCATTTAGAAAGTCCAAACATCAGTGCATAGGCAAATAGGAAGCATAATAGGAGGAGCATTTAGGGTTTAGAAGTCGTACCGGTCGGCGGGCACCACAGAACACTTGGTCCCGTTAGTGCCTGGCGTACGCTGTGTAGTACGCCGCGTCGCTCTCTGCCTGGGCGGTCACCACTCGCACGTGTGCTATCCAATATGCAATCTGCTCGGCGGCTCGCTCTCTCCAGTCCACCACCGTCGCTACTCCCCGCGGGTGTCGGCTGACGCGCTCCCCTGGTGCTGGAAGCTCCATCGCTGGCTATGGGACGCCGATCGTCCTCATCACCAATCTGTAGTGTAGTGGCTCTGCTACGTTCATGCAGTGCAGCCATACGTCACGTCCAAAGAAGGCGAGAGCCTCTGCCACCCAGGGCTAGCCCTCGTGTCCCTCCTCCGTGTAGGGAGTCCACCGTACCTACCAAAGTAGAAAGTCACATCAGTATCATAATCATATAGCATTGCATTTAATTTAAAAGTCCAAGTTTAGAAGCATACCGAGGTGTACGGTAGAGTGTCCATGTCATCCTGGAGCTCCCGGACCTGTCTCCGGAGACCTCCGCTCTCCCGAGGTGCGGTCCACCTCCTGGCAATGGGCAGTCGGTCCGGGTGGGTCTCCTCGCCTCGCCCGAGCCCGCGTAAGTACACATAGGCCCATACCTGCATTGCATTGCACTAAGAGTCAGCATATGGCAATCGGAGGGGTCCGATAGCTAACTACATAATAGGAGTCTGAGTCGTACCTGGAGTAGAGGGGAGAAGCCCCCAAGCATCGTCCGTCGGGACGTCGAGCTCAGAGTGTCGAACAGAAACGCGAGGACATTCACTCCCCACGCGTAGTCGCCCACATGATCGAGGTCCTGAAGCAACGGTAAGAAACGGCAGCTAATGACGTCCCCTCGCGTTGCGAATAGAAGTCGGCCGAACAGTAATGTCAGGAACCGCCGTAGTACCTGGTCCACCTCCGGTCTCGCCTGCGCTGCAACTCACGGTCTGGCTCGCTCCACGAGTCTCTCGAGATGCTGCTCGGGTAGATCTCCTGTAGCAATCCCCGCCCGCCGAAGCCCCAGGCTGTCCTGAAGCGCTGCCCGAGTCAGGGTGGTGGACTACCGCTCGGGGTGCAACAAGTCCAGTCCCCGAAGCTCCTGGACCATCTCCCGGTAGTCGGGGTATGTACTCCCACTGACCGGTGACCCGTGCACGCAAAGGCCAGTAAGTCGGGCCACGTCCTCGAGCGTGGGGACCATATGTCCCCACGGGAAGAGAAATGTGTGACTCACTGGGTCCTAGCGGTTGTGCAGAGCATAAAGTAGCGGTGTGTCAAACCGGATGACCCCCACGCTCAAGAACTCTGAGAATCCCATGACTCTCAGCCTCTCACACTAGAAGTCGGGCAGCACAAGGTACACTGCCCGAATCTCCAACCATGAGATCCGGGTCCTACGCTTTCCCTGCATACATTTAGATTAATTGCATTTTAGTTTAGAATTTTGCATTTAGTTCAATAACTCACTCTCAGCTCACTAAATGGTCAGCCTTAGGCCGTTTCCTATCCAACAGTTGTCTCCCAACCGCTTCAATAAATCCCACGGTTCCCCATGAATTGTTCTGCAGGATGGGCAGCCCTTGGAGGACCATTTCACTATCTGGGGGTTTGCCTTGGAATGGACCACACTTGGCCGCTCAGTCATTACACGGTCCCCCCCTGACCGCGTCCCTTCCCTTTTAAGTGGTTAATCGTTTGGGGTTACACGGTCTGTCGACCGGCCCTCTGAGTTTCACGGTTTCAGTCCAGCCGTTCTATCTCTATGTGTTCCAAGTTCTGAGCGGACTAAGTAGGTCTGGCCTACGTTCCTTGGTCTGATGGAGACCGTTCTATTTTCAACGTCTCATATTCTAAGTGGACCAATATGGACCGCCCAACCTTTGGACGGTTTACATTGGACCGTTCTGTGATGTCGGTTCGTATTCTTTGAACGGCCACCCACGGGCCGTGTGTTCTGTGAACGGTTCTATGTGAACCGCGTTGTTTTGTTAGGCGGTCACTGTTGGACCGCGCTATTACCGTCGTCTCCGACGATGGGAAAACTTCTCCCTACCTCCGTTCATGGCCCAAGGGGCCTTACATGGTGTTTCTGAGGGGTCGTGTGCCCCTATGGTCCCCCTAAAACTAACATGCATAGAATTAAAATGAAAATGGAGGGGTTTTTTTTAGGGCACCTACCTCGGGGTACCGTGGTTTCTTGGCCGGCCTCTCCGCCGGTGCTTTCTCCCCGGCATCGCCATCCCCGGGCACGATCTCTCCGGGCTCTTCTCCAGCTTCGGGCGGTGGCGGGGGTGCGTCTCCCTTGGCCATTGACGACGCCGGTGCCTCCTCCGGCGGTGGTACGTCGGCTCCCACGGCCGGGGAGGTCGGCGGCGGCAGCGTCTCTTCTCCCTCACCGGCCATTTCGAGGCATCTCGCCTGGTGCTTGGTGCGCATGAACGGGAGGGTGATCGAGAATGGGGGGAGAATGAGAGGGATAGGAGTGGGCAATGGTGTGTCTCCCTCCTCCTGCCGTCAGTTACGGTGGGAAGGAGGGAGATGAACAGTTTTTGTTTTAAAGCGCCCAAGAATTGAGCGGTCTATCGCCAGACCGTCCCAATCTTGAGCGGTCCACATCTGACCGTTTCTAAACCAACGGTACTTTGTATGAAGCGGCTATAATTTGGCCGTTTCATTAATTGAACGGCCTACCTTGGGCCGCGTCTTATCTTGTTCATGTTCAAATGGCTGATGATTGAGCGGTCATATGTGAGCCATTCTGTGGTTTGAGCAGTCTATTTTTGACCTTTTATGTGCTTAAATGATGTGGTTTGACCGCTTTAATGCTGCAAATTTGATTTTGATGATATATGTTGACAATCCTGCTCATAATTCTTTTTGCAGCATCACTTTCATTTGCCGTTTCGCCTGCATAGGTAAGTCAGGTATGGCTTTCTATCCCTTATCCCTTGTTGCAACACTATATGGTACTATGCTATATTACCTCGAGAACCAGTTGGTTACTCACGTGCTCCAAGATCTAATGTTCCCCTTTAACAAAAATAATGATGATCCAGGTTCACATGTTTAATCATCGAATAGGCCGTTAGGTTGGGAAAACACGGGGAGGATGGTTCATCCTACATGTTGTGGTTGCAGATAGTGTCTTGACTCTGATTTGCCCAGTCTAGCAATACTATTCTCGAGTATTTTATATTTTATCCTTTATTTGCATTCGTTTTAATGGTTACTTTTATTTTAGCCCAACATGCATCATACACATCGTTTGAGCATCCATGACCCATGGTTTGCCTATAAATATCCCACCAGTGATGGATGACTGTATGTTCGATGTTTGAGTAATAGGAACAATTCCACTCTTGGTTGGAAGGTTCTCTCTGGTTTATTCACTCAGTTTAGTTGATTCAGAGGTCCCATCTGGAGTTTTAGTCTGTTTCCTTTACTTCTTTACCTTTGCTTATTCTGGTCTCCTCATTGGTCCGTGGGATTGTGTCCCCCATGAGGTAGATCATGTGTTCCGTTTACTTTAATTTAGTTCCTCCAGATTGGTGTCGCTTTTGGTCTCACTACTCCTTATGGTTAATTCAGAGTTGTTCGAAAGATCCCTATCGCTTGTTGGCAAAATAGGTGTCGTTTTACCTTAACGCCCACTTTTCAGTCCGCTCCGCTTCACTTCTACTTCATATCCATGTTCCATTTCGCTTTCGCTTCACCTCCACTCGCTCCCCTGCAAAGAGGACGTTAAGGATGGGCATCTGTTGGCACCCGTTTTTTACCGATAAGTTGAGTCATTTCTCTTACTCTTATTTGTTGATGTCTCAAGTTGTCCATTACTCATTGGGCTATTTTCAGGCAGCTTATTGGGCCTATTTTATGGGTACCTCCCTCCCTGACTCGGTCGCTTCAATTCAGGGCTTAATGGGCCTTGGTTTTGCTTGATTTATCACATTTTTAGTAAATTTCAAATGCCCAGCCATTGAGCGGTCTATCACTTGACCGTTCCGTTTTGGAGTGGTTGATTATGAACCGTGTGTCTATTTATTGGATGTGAAGGTAATATTCTGAATTTCCACCGACAAGCTTTTGCACGGTCTATATGTAACCGTCCAATACCATTGAGTGGTAGGTATATGACGGTCCATATCTCAGAGTCCCATATTCGTTGGTTGTTCAGATAATTATCTAATTATCTATGTTATTCTGATTTACCACCGACAGGCATTGGGCGGTTGGCCTATGGCCGTTCAATGGTCTGGGTGGTCCATTTGTAACCGCCCAATTCATGAGAGTCCAATGGCGAAATCATCGGGCAGTTCCATGGATATTTGGATAATATTTGCTTATTTACTTAATTTCCACCGACAGGTTGAACGATCTTGTGACCGGCCGCCCAATGTACGGAGCGGTCTATCGTGTGACCGCGCAATGGTTCAATTGCTGAAAAGGTAAGGGTTTTTCTCTCTATATCCGTGGTTTTATCCTTGATTTGTTCCAACCATTTCTCCATGGATATATCACCAAATGGGGTGCCGTTTGAACTGGTTGGAAGATAATTATATTATCTATGGATTTTATGTTGATATCTTGAGCTGATTTTCATTGGAAACCCTAATTTCGAGGTTGGCTTTCAAGGCTCTATAAATAGGACCCTAAGGCCAAGCTTTGAAAAAGGGGGGGGAGATTTCAAGGTCACGGCAAAGCTCTGCCGAATTCTCAAGTGACCTGCAGTCAGGGAGGGAGGCTTTCTACATCCATCTAAGCCTCCGGTTCAAGGAAGTAGTCATTTGATTTGAGTTTTTAGTCATAACGTTGAGTCATTAGTTTGTTCATTGCATGTTTACTTCTCCACTTCTCTCCACATTCTTTCACTACATCATGTCATTTTCACACCCTCCCATTTGTTTTGACGCCCTATAGGGGTTTAAAAACCTCCCAGGTATCGCCCGTTCCATGTTATCGCACTTGTTTTCCATTCTTCTTTATAGATGCTACACTCCTTAGGGCTAATTTGGGTATCATCTTTGTGTCTCCTACTTTGTTTTGCAGGTCAGCATCATCCTAACATGAGGCCCATCCCCTCTGGCCAGCCGGAAGGGGTGGAGGATTGGATCCTACGCTTTGGAGTTTGGCAGCATCGAACGGTCGTCGTCCGTCCGTCCATAGGTATACACGGCCCACATAGGATCATGCAATGCCTTATTGCGGTCATCTGCGAACCGTGCTATCACCAGGCTCATCTTCATCCCCCTTCTTACTTCGGCACTTTGAGCGGTCTGTCGAGAGACCGTCCAAATCACCGAGCGGATCTTCCAGGACCATCTACACTTGTCAACGCTGAACATCAGGCGAGTGCTTTCTCCCCTTTTCCAAGGTACGGTTACCCCTCGGTACTTCGTGTCTTGGTGGCAATCATGATCATATGCCCCTTTTCACCCTTTCTTTCTTTCTTTTTTCATCTCGCTTGTCTTTACATTTTGATTATTAGAAAAGGAATGTAAGAAGGAGAAAAGATGGGGAAAACATGTCAACACCTTCGAGTGCGAGGCAAGTCGGATCCAAAGCGTACATTGTAGGCTTGCCAGGAATTTAGGTTTATTTCTATCTATGTGTCGGATCTAGTCACATATAGGGATTCAGCTATGATTCCTAGTGAGTCATTGAGCCGTCTCCTTCGTTTAAGAGTGACCCCACCCCGGAGTGTCCACCTCTAGCATCATTCCCCAGCAGCATGCGCATATCGAATCTATACGAGATGAGCAGGTGACGGTTACCTAGAGTGGAGTGTACTCCACGCTACCTGGTCGATGATGGATCCGTAGGAGCCACACGAGTAGCCGCACCCCTTACTCGACATGGTCGAGTTCCTCCCACCCGGGGAGAATTGATGAGGCATCAAAGGCTATTTGATTATACGTGTGGAACGTATTTGTGTATTATGGCTTGTATTGGCTTGTATTAGTGTGTTTGTTTGGTTTTTTTTCATTTGGACTCCTTTGTAAGGCTTTTAATAAGCCATTGGGCCACATTCCATGTATAGTCCATTAAGGGTTTGCACTTATTAGAGTCCATTAAGGAGGTTATATCATATTGGACCTTAAGGCCTTCCTAATGGACCTTAAAGCCACTTAAGACCCAATTGGGCTTTCCCTCTCCCATGGGCTATCTAGGATGGAAAGCTCCATAGGCTAGTTATGGGTTTATGGGCCTTTTGGTTGGTCTTGGCCCATAGCCTCCATCTTTGACCCATGAAGGGGGCGCCCCCTTCTTTGGCCTTATTAGGCTAAGTGGTGTATCATGTGTAATATGCTTTGACCACATGGGGAAAAATTGGGATTTTACATTCGTAAGATACCCCTCAGCCACCCTAGATCTGAGGGTAAGGGAGGTCAATTGCCAAGGGTGTCAATTTCATACATAAGCCATGTATTTTCCATTTTACTTTAATTAATGAATGAAATTTTTTCAAAATTGTCCAAGGAGACAAGGGCCGCCCCCTTCCTCTCTCCTATCTCCCCTTGCAGCTGTGAGAGCTCAGATATCTGAGGTGTGATACCTCCCAATCCATCCCCCTTTGAGTGTGAAGCTCATCTCCACCGCCGCCGTCGCCATCGCACCGCCGTCGCGCTGCCACCGCCGCTTCTTCGGTGTTCTGTCCACTCTGGACAGAAGCTGAATCCGTGATTTTTAGCTCTCAACTCCGTGATCTGTTGGATATGAAATTTTCAGGGTGAGTTCCCAAGGTCCATTCCACGTCCCAGAAAAATTTGTGGATTTTCTTCACTTTGGTTTCCTATTTTCCCATTTAGTCTCCCACAGCCTTCCAGATCTGCCACTGTTCTATCTTGTGTCACAACAACTGTGTTCTTCCATAGTTCGACCCCCTTTCCCATGTCTGAATGAGTTGAAAATTTAATTGGGGATTCTATCTACCAAAGCCCCATTCCACGAATTTTTTTGAGAATTTTGGATCTCGTTTACATTTTCTAAAAATCACTGTCGTTTCCCAAATCTGTTCTGTCATGTGCAGTCCAGATCTGACCCACCTGTGCTATAAAATCCATTTCCTATATCAAACCTCCACCATAAATTACAAAATAATTATCCACGTCTTCCTTACTTCCCTGTCTCTAGCTTTCATAAAGGGCCCAACTCCCAAATCCAAAGTTTGAGCCGCGGTCAACGCCCATTCTCAGGTAGATCCAAATCTGTTCTGCCAGATCTGAGACTGAGAGGAGTCCTCTTTGAAATTCCACCTTGGAAATTACAGCCCTAACAAAAATTCTATAACCACAGAGGGTCGAACTACTTCAAGTTAGATTTCCAACGGCGCTGATTTTGTGACGTTCCGAGATCGAAGCTGGTCACAGCAATTTCTGTCGCTGGATCGCGCAGGTCTGAAATAGCAACTCAGATCCGTGGGGAGCAACTTCCACACGTGCCGATCGGAGCCGCCTCGCCTTCCACAAGGTGAACCAGGGCATCCCTCTCCTAGGGATCGTCCCCCCAGCAGTCCTCATCGCAGCAGGACCCACCCCGCCCAGTTCGAACGTCTGAGTAGCACGTGGGCCCCACCACCCGCAGCACGTGCCGTCCGGATAGCACCGAGTCGTGACTTTGCGGCACCGACGGGGTGACTCAAAACGCTGCCCCGCCAACCCAAACTCGATACTCCCAGCCCCACATGTGACCTATTACCTCCCTGCGTGGAGTGGGTTTGAATTTGTAAATTTTCTGAAATTTTTTAACCGGGGGTACGAAGTTGGCCGGGATTGTCTTTCCCACGCCCGATAGCATGGAGGTAAACTCGCCACTCTCTCTTATCACGTTTGCTAATTTCGTATTTATTTGTATATGCCGCTGCGAGTGATATGTTACTAGCTCATTGAAATTTAAATCACCGCTGCGAGAGAGAGCGAAACCCATCCTGTGACCCGATCTGGGCACAAAAGTGAGCCGACTACCCAACTCATCGCCGGTTCCTCAACCGCGCAAGATCCCGCATTTCCCTCGCTAGGGGCGTCCGCGAGCTAGAGTCCCAGGGCGTATGTCCGTCCTGCATCAAAAATAGTGGTAAGCTATGATAGACATGAAGCTCATATGGCTGCTAAAATTGGGAGCAACAATAACCACAGATGTGTGAGCATTACCATCAACTCAATCAACATGACAATTCCATCAGCATGATAGATTCCACATGAGTTGAGCAGAATTTATTGTAAACAACAAATGGCCTAACTGTGATAGCTAACAACAAGACCTAATATGCAGAAATAACATCAATCATAATTTTATTTATAGACATGTGCCTTGAGCTTTTATTTCCTGTTGATCCTATGTTCAGCTCCAAGGCACCCTGCACCCAAAAGTCTCATTTGGAATTTTTTGGTACCCAATTTTTCTTGGGTCCTTGATGGTTAGCTCCATATCTGACATGTAGATTTCTATTCTTTTCAGCGTTCAAGTCATCACTACTCATCCAATGACAGTTATCAACTACATGTCCATTTTCACCACAATAAAAGCAGCACATATGATAATTCCCATTTCTTTGTGTGCATGGGCATTGAGCTTTTGGGAATGAGCATGGAAGTTAAACTTTTTGGCATGAGAGTGGGTTCTTCCTTTCAGATGCCAATAGTCATTGACTGTGTGGCCAATCTTTTCACAGTGAAAGTAGCAAGGAGGGATATTTCTACTGGCGGCCTTAGGGTGCATCGACCTATCCTGAGGGGTGTGTCGACGCATCAGGCCATTTCTAGGCTTCTGGATGGGAGTGTGCTGAGCATGCTTCTTCTCAGCATAGACCTTTCCCTTGCCAGTGCTTCCTACATTGTTTCTCCTGTTCTTGCTTGCTCTTATTTCATCATTCTTCAAGATAAGGCAATCATGCACAATATGACCATGCATACTGTAGACACGCCATTCCTGACGTCTCCTGAGAAAGTCTCATATTACTATACGACGCCCCGCGATGGCCTACGCATTTCGAATCGCTCGAGTGCTTCCTTTTCCTGAGTCTTCTTCCGCCTTTTTCGGCATCCGGAATCATCTCGTCACGGCATTCGGACGGCATCAACACCAGTCAGACGCATCAAGAGGTTCCGGAATCAAGAAGGGGGTCTGCCGGGCGGCCGACGACGCCTGATTTGAGGACCCGGGTGGGTCTTCATGGGGGCGTCTAGGCCCCTGGACGCCTCCATATTTTTAATTATTTATTATTTATTATTTTTTTCAGGGCCCAAAAATAAATAAAAATAAATATATATTAATGGAGGCGTCCAGGACCCTGGACGCCTCTATAAAAACTAATAATAATAAATATTTATAAAATGCCAGTTGGCACAAAAAAATAATAAATAAAAAATATATATATTAATGGAGGCGTCCAGGTCCCTGGACGCCTCCATAAAAACAAATAAAAAAATAAAAATGCCAGCCCTGGCATAAAAGACAAAAGAAAAATAAAAAAAATAATAAACTTTTGGAGGCGTCCAGGCCCCTGGACGCCTCCATCAACTCACTCACGGGCGCCGGCCACCGAACGACGGTTTGTCGTGTGTGAAAAAAGCCAAATTTAGAGACGTCCAGCTGACTGGACGCGCCCATTTCTGAATCACGAGGCGCCGCTCACAGAACCACGCGTTGTGCCAAACCGCGTGCGGCCGTCGTCGGTTTTCGGTGGACCTGTTAGAGGCGTCCGGGACCCTGGACGCCACCATAAAAGTATTCTAAAAAAATCAATAAAAATAGAATAAAATATTATTTCGGCCCTGATGGAGGTGTCCAGGGTCCTGGACGCCTCCACCTTCCGGAACTCTATAAATAGAGGCCCACCCCCTCAGTTCTAGGGGAGCGAAGCAGTGATCCGATAGGCTGCCGGAGCCCAGAGGCTACGGAGTCATTTTTCTAACCCGTGGGTTCTTTTGTAGGTGGAGGTTCTGCCGGCTTCTCGGGTGCTCACGCTCGCGAGAGGAAGGTCGTCTTCATCCACCGCGCTTCCACGTCGTCCCCACGCTGCCGGAGCTCCGCCGGATTTCACCCTCGGCTCATCCAATAAGCCTTTTCTTCCCCTTTTTCTCCATAGTCCTTTACATTCATCATATTGCATCATCTATCCCCCTTCACAAGGGGGCCTCTTCTCTTATACTTCTTACATCCATCATCTCATTTTCCTCCTACTCGAGTCCGAGAGGGGTTTAAAAGATAACACCAACCAGGTGTGTGTCTTGCCATCATTTCGTTATTTTTATCGCAAGGATTCGAATACTACACCTCCATCTTTCTAATCCACTTGTCATTTATTTGTCGTTGTCTTGCAAGGGTACCCGAGGAAAGCCCTCTCCGTCGGCCGGCCGGAAGGAGAGGAAGAAGCAACCCGCCATCTCCCGCTTTTGAGGTAGGCGCGATCACCTTCTTATTTTGGGGTCTTTTGGCCCCTGGCGATCACATCTTATCATCGAGGCCGCGGCGAGTCACTTCCCCAATGGCCGTTTAAATTTCTGTTTCCTATATTCTCTTTATATTTTGTTATATATTCTGCTTATATCATCGAGGCCGCGGCGAGTCACTTCCCCAATGGCCGTTTAATTTTCTATTCCTACGATCTCTTTATGCTTTGTTATATTCTGCTTATATCATCGAGGCCGCGGCGAGTCACATCCCCAATGGCCGTTTAAATTTCCGTTCTTATATTTTCTTTATATTCTGTTATATTCTGCTCATATCATCGAGGCCGCGGCGAGTCACTTCCCCAATGGCCGTTTAAATTTCTGTTCTCATATTTTCTCTATATTCTGTTATATTCTGTTCATATTCTCGAGGCCGCGGCGAGTAACTTCCCCAATGGCCGTTTCAATTCTTGTTATTTAATTTTTGCATCATTCCCGTCCCCCCGAGGTCGCGGCGAGTCACTTCCCGCTATGGCCGTTTAATCCCCATATTTTGCTATATCATACTTGTCCCGCTCGCCCCGCCGGAGCAATCTCCCGTGGTGGCCCCTTCTCTCTTTCCTCTCATCTCTGTGTTGCAGCAAACAAAACAAACAAAAAGAGGAGCCCGCGCGCTCTCCGCTTCTTCCTCTTCCCCGCTCTACTCCGAACCGCGTGACGTCGCTCACAGATTGGCGATCACGGTGGGACTTCTACTGCTTCCTCTCGGCTACCCTTGCAAGTTCGGCACCATCCGTGCCTCTCCATCTTGGCGCCCGCGCGCGCCCCCGTTGTGCTCACGGCAGCACTGTCAGTTGTTTGGTTGTTTGTTATTATATGTCTGTTATTTTTGTTGTTTTCCCACTCCATATATCTGTCAGCATTCCATTGCATACATCTATTCCTCCTTTCTATCTTTTTTTCATTTTTTGAGGATCACCCTTTCCCGGTGAAGGAAGGACTCTCCGTTTGGGAATTCCTCTCAACGGACTAGAATCTCCTACACTGGGACCTCCGTAAGTCCCCGACATCGAAGAATCTCCTCTTCGTTCACTGGGCTGGTTGTACCATTGAAGTTCCCCGGAGTTAGTCATTTCGTTCGTGGTGAGACGAGAGACCCTAGCTGACACGGCGGTGAAACAAAAACAAACTAGGGTCCCCATTTTGTGTGAACTTCGGATCTCGCTAAAAATACAAAAAAAATCATCAAAATCAAAACACAAAAAAAGGACGTAAAAGCATCCACTTGTTTGATAATCTCTGCTACCTACTTGCTAGTGTATGTTTTTGCGTTCTGGGAAAACTGTGAGCATGTCTCACGAGTCTTCTCAGGAGAACCACCCTAGCCGTGGTTTGACAGCCGACCCGCGAGTCCATGCTATGGACTCGGGTCCTTCTCATGACCCCTCGCATGAGGTGCAGGTTATTGCCGGGGACACGTCCCCGCCACAGGATATCACTTCCTTACTGGGCGTCCTCGCCAACACGGAGCTTACCTCTGAACAGCTCCGGGCCTTCCAGGCCATTCTAAAGGGGAAATCTGTTTCCCCCACGCCCCAGGAGTCAACTCCGGCTATCGCACCTCTCCACGAGTCCGTGCAGGCCATTCCATCTCCTTCATTGGCGCAAGCCATCCAGTCTCCCTCGCTTCAAGGACAAGCGAGCCAACAACCTCCCTCATTCCAATTCCCGTCACAATCTCAAACTCCCGGTGTTCCTCACACACCGTTTCAGCCAGGGCCAACTGTCGGTGGTCCGACAGTTCCCTCTCATTCCGGGTTTCCCCCTCAAGTCTCCGGGAGACAGTTTCTCCCCCAATGGCAAGTGCCACCTTCACCCCCAGAGGAGCTCGCCCAATCGCTCCTCAATAGGTTCAATCGCATGGACGAGCAGTTTCAAAATCTAAGAAGGATGGTGGACGTGAAAGCCACCCCGGAGGTTGCTTTGCCAATCCTCCCTGTCATTCATCTTCCTCCTTCCGAAATGCCCACGTACCGCAGATACAACGGTACCGGCAACCCCTTCATTCACCTCAAGGACTTCATGTATGAGTCCTCCTATTGGCAAAATGATCAGAGGTCCCTGGCGTACCTCTTTCGGAGATCATTGGATGGTCCCGCGCTTGAGTGGTTCTATTCTCTGGAGCCCCGCGAGGCCGAGAATTTTGAAGTAGTTCAGAGAAGGTTCTTGCAGAAATATAGGGATAGGGTCGGTCCCTCACTCTCCATTACCGACCTAGTGGCCGAAAAGATGAAACCCGACGAGGATTTTGTCCGATATGCTGATAGATGGAGGTCTCTGGCGGAAAGAATAAGGGATACCCTCTCCGAGCCCGAACAAGTGAAAATGATTGTGTCTAATGCAACCCCACAGTTCAGACATGTCCTGGCCATGAATAAACTCACTACAATGGAGGAGCTCTATGAAAGAGCCCGATACATCCAAACCCAGCTAAAAGACTCCCCCATCATGAATATGTTTGAGTCGCCGAAGCCCAAAGTGGTCAGAAAGACAGGCGCTGGTGTCCCGGGCGGAGCCACAGAAGGGGTCGTGACAAATGAGCAAGTCAGTGCGGTCAACAATGCCAACTATGCAGTCAACCCAAGGCCTCCACAAATGCCCCGACTACCCCTTCAACCAGGTCCTTTCCCTCTCCGTCCTCCACCCCAAAATAATCCACCCCAGGATAATATGCCTCCATTACGCCAACCCCAGCAACAACAACCACAACCTCAGCAACAACAACCACCGCTTCAGTACAACCAAGTTCCACCTCCAGGGAACTATGGTCCCCAACAGCAACAAAGGAGGCCGCTCGGTCCCAAGAGAGCCTACTATCCACCATTGCCAGAAACTTTAACAGACATTTTTAATGCCCTCATGGCATCAAACCAACTCGCCTTACCCAGAGAAAGGCCCGCGTGGCCCCCCAATGTTGATACCTCCAAATACTGTGTTTACCACAGGCAGCCGGGACACACAGTAGATTACTGCTTCCATTTCAAAGATTACATACATGATATGAACGATGAACATCAAATAGATTGGGATGAGATGAGACGATACGTCGCCGCTCTCAAGGCTAGGAGACCTCCTCAGAGGCCACAGCAGCAGTTACAACAGCAGCAGCAGCAGCAACCACAACAACAACAGCAGCCTCAGCAGGCCCCACAACAACAGCCCGACATGGGCATAATCCAGAATCCACTACCGGAGCACCAACAGCCCAATCATCAGGTTAACCCCATCTCCTCCTTCCCGGAAGTCGGGAGAGAGCAGGTGTGGCACCAGGAAAGTACCTCCATCCTTTATACCTCCAACCCTATCGTCATGCAACCCCCTCACCTTGCCCGGGTAGCACCTCTCTCTCATCAACCCGCATCGGTATCGCCTTCACCATTTCCACTACCATTACGCCCTCTCATCCGCACCCCGACCTCCTATCAACCGACACTTTCTACTACGCCTTCACACCCTCTCACCTTCTCCCACTCCCCCACTTCACCATCCACCTCTACCACATTTACCCCTACGCCTTCTAAACCCCTTATCATCCGTCCACCATACATAACCCCGTCTTTCTCCACCACATCACCACTAATGCCTTCAAAACCACTCATCACCCACCATCCGCCTCAAAACCTTTACCCGTTTCAAACCTTACCTCCACCTCCACCTTCCAAACCCCTTATCCTTCATAATCCGCGCGATATCCCCTCTACCTCCTCCATGCCTCCACCTAACAAACCCCTCATCAGAATCCCTGCTCCCGTCATCACCCCTGCTTCATCAACCATTCCTCCACTACTACCCCTCAAACCCCTGTTAAAACCCACTGCTACCCCCACAGAGGTACAAAAGCCGCAGGCAATGGTGCTCCGGAGTGGAAGAATTTTCCACAGGGTTTTCCCCCACAACAGTCAGAATCCCGAGCAATCTCAGCCAGAGAAGGATGATGCAGAACAACCAGAAAGAGCTATCCCTGGAACACAGTATGATCTACTAAAACACTTGGACAAGACGCCTGCCCGGATCTCCATCCTAGAGCTACTTCAAAGATCCACATCCCACCAGGCGGCCTTGATGGAATATCTTCAAAAAGTCATGGTTAATGAAGACCTCCCCGTGGAGAAGATTTCAACCGTCCTGACCCCAACAGACACACAACCGGCCATCATGTTCCACAACTACGAGCTCGCTCCCAAGGAGGCTCGGAAATATGCACTGTGCATTTCAATAAAAATTAATGGGGTATCCATAAACCCGTGTCTTGTGGACACGGGTGCGTCCATAAATGTGATCTCCATGAGCACTCTTCAGTTGTGTGGGATCGACGAGGAACAAATAAGACCTTCCTCGATCACGGTCACGGCCTATGACAATAGCAAAAGGCCGCCGCAGGGGATGATTATTCTGAAGGCAGAACTAGGCCCCATGTCAATTCCCACGGAATTCCATGTCCTCGACATGGACCCCACATTCAAGGCTATACTGGGTCGACCTTACATCGAAGCCATGGACGCTGTGCCTTCCACCAACCATCAATGCCTGAAGTTTCCTTACAATGGGAGAATTATTAAAGTGGTCAGTACACCTGTCCTTCACACAGTGGATGCTATCAACACCTCTCTGCCATCTGTTTGGCCGTCTCATCGGCCCATATTGTCACTGCTGGACGTACGTGATCCATCTCGCATTCCACTAGCACCAAAGGAGCCGGTCAGGGCAACCACAACATCATGTCTCCCTCTTCACTCCAAAGGTTGGGAGATTATGAGGAACATCGGCTATCAACAAGGAAAAGGTCTGGGCGCACAGTTACAGGGTATGCTCAAGCCGCCAAAGAAATTAGGCCGAACCGTAGGTTTGGCCTAGGCTTCAAAGGACCGTTCAAGGCAGATTGGAAGCCCCTCACATGGACTCTATCAAACCACTTCAACAGAGGGCCCGTTGTTCAGATAGGAGATCACCCACGAGAAGCATATGGTGAATCACATGCTGTATATTTTGCTGAAAAATGTCCGAGGATCACCAAAAGAGGCAAGATCAAAGATCCGGAATGCGAGTGGATAAATGGTTCGACATACGGGACATTTCTGTTGCACTGGAAAGGATGTTCTCGTCCCCACAGCTTGAAGGACCACCATTGATCTCCGAGATACCAGAGAACATTGCCACTCTTGCCAAGGTTCCAAACTATCCTCGTCCTCGCCAGAAGGACTCTGTCATCGACGGATCTTCATCCGTCCTCAACATTGCCATCGACGGCTCATTAGCCGCCATCCTCTCCATCCACTCGTCTCAGCCTTTGCTGATATCTTCTTCCTGGGCCAGACAATTGTCTGATGATCTTCCCAGGTCCCCTTCTTTGCTTACATACCTACGCGGGCTTTTCAACCCGCGCCAGGTCTTCAACCATGATCTGCTCTACGAGCCCCACAATCCTCTAGCCATAACCACTTTCCTCTCTCCTCCAATCTCTCTTCACTGCTTTGTCATTAAAAATGAAAACGAAAAAAAAAAACGTCAATTTTCAAACTCTCCAACAACACATCTTCGTTGAGGAAACCTCCTACATCTCCCACGGGTGCGTACCGCCTTGCGGACCACCCGTCCAAGGTCCGATGAGCGACCTTTTCTACCCCTCCTCTGAGGGGTCTTCTCCTGTACATTCTACACCATCCTCTTCGTCTTCCTCCTCTTCTGTAAATATTGTCAGTCAATCTAGGAATGACAGGCCAAGGGTAGTACCTAGGAAGAAATCCAAGGGTAGGCAGATCCCTCGTCGATTCCTTCTGGATTTGGCCGCCAGGTGTCAGGCCCTTCTTGCCATCCCCCAGTTGTTAGAAAATCCCATCCAGCTACCCGAAATAGAATGCGAGGGCGACTGTGCATCTGATGAAGGGTATGGAGTCTACGAGATCACGAATGAAGAATGCCCCACTGAAGATGAGGGTGAAGAATATGAGGATGTGGCGGGCGCATACGCTAGTGGAATGAGGAGATTCGACGAGCCGTCAACCGCCGTAGAAGAATCCACCAAGGAAGTCAACTTGGGAACTGAGGAAGACCCTAGGATCATCCTCATAAGTGACAACTTACCACCCTCTGAAGAAGAGGCATTAATTGAGGTTCTCAAGGAATATAAAGACACGTTTGCATGGAGCTACGAGGATATGCCGGGTTTGGATTCAACCTTGGTCGAACACCGTTTAACCCTAAAACCAGAGTCCATCTCGGTAAAACAAAGGTTAAGGCGTTTCCACCCTCAGATGGCTTTGAAAATGAAAGAAGAGGTCGATAAGCTCCACAAAGCCAGGTTCATTAGAGTCGTTCTTTATCCTCAATGGGTGGCGAACATTGTCCCGGTCATGAAGAAAGATGGGAAAGTCAGGATTTGCATCGACTTCCGAGACCTTAACCGCGCGTGTCCAAAGGATGATTTTCCCTTACCTCACATTGATGTGTTGATTGATAACACGGCAGGTTTTGAAACCCTCTCTTTCATGGATGGATTTTCAGGATACAATCAAATTCGTTTGGCAGAAGAGGATCAGGAAAAGACGTCATTCACTACCCCTTGGGGAACATATTGTTACGTGGTCATGCCGTTTGGGTTAAAGAATGCTGGAGCTACTTACCAAAGAGCGATGATGGCCATATTTCATGACATGATGCACATATATCTGGAAGTGTATGTGGATGACTTATTGGTAAAATCAAGGACCAGGATGGAACATCCAGAAGTTTTGGCTAAGGTCTTGCAAAGGTCCAGAGAGTTCCAATTGAAAATGAACCCGAAAAAGTGTGTGTTTGGTGTGTCATCAGGTAAATTGTTGGGGTTCATTGTGAGTAAAAGAGGGATCGAGATTGATCCCGACAAAGCCAAGGCTATCAGGGATATGCCGCCTCCCAAGAATTTGAGGGAAGTCCGAGGTTTAATCGGGAGGTTACAGTTTATTCGTCGGTTTGTGTCTCAACATTCACAAAGGTGTAGACCTCTCTACGAGTTGACCAAGCCAGGAGTAGAATTCCACTGGAATTCTAAATGTCAGAAAGCTTTTGAAGGGTTGAAGGAATATCTGGCTAGTCCACCCGTTCTCATTCCACCCAAACCAGAAAAACCTCTGATCCTTTACGTCTCAGTCTTGGATGACTCCGTGGGAGCCGTCCTCGCACAAGCTGATGAAGAAGGCAAGGAACGGGCAACCTATTACTTGTCCAAACTTCTCAATCCCTGTGAGCAGAAGTACACCGGCATGGAAAAAACCTGTGCTGCCCTCGTTTGGGTAGTGCAGAAATTGAAGCACTACTTCTTGGCTCACGAAGTCCACTTGATTGCTCGGATGAATCCTATCAAATTCCTTCTGGAGAAAGCCGTCCTTACGGATAGGCTAGCACGCTGGCAAAGTTTTCTCTCTCAGTTCGACATCACCTACATCCAGCAAAAGGCGATTAAAGGCTATGCCATAGCCGAGCATCTCGCTCACCATCCTCTTCCCAAGTTCGACCCCGTCCAATCAGAGTTTCCAGATGAGGAACTAATGT
The DNA here is from genome assembly GCA_022559845.1 of Amorphophallus konjac. Classification (NCBI taxonomy): domain Eukaryota; kingdom Viridiplantae; phylum Streptophyta; class Magnoliopsida; order Alismatales; family Araceae; genus Amorphophallus; species Amorphophallus konjac. Next base: position 13,793 of record JAHNEJ010001414.1, on the reverse strand, counting down.
CCATCAACCAATCAGATGAGCCAATGTGGACACTATATTTTGATGGAGCTCTGAATTCTCAAGGGAAAGGAATCGGCGTCGCCCTCCTGTCACCGGAAGGCCTCACATTCCCATTGGCGTACCAGCTCAAATTTCCAGTTACCAACAATATAGCCGAATATGAAGCCCTTCTAGCTGGCCTAGGACTCGCTCATTCTTTACGTATCACTGAGTTGCGAGTTGTAGGTGACAGTCAGCTCATCCTTCGCCAGGTACTCACTAAGTATCGCACTCGCGATCCCAAACTCAAGCCATACCAAGAACTCACTGCTGCCTTTGCCAAACTGTTCACAAAACTGATCTTTGTTCATATCCCTCGTCATCAGAATATTCTCGCCGATGCCCTCGCCTCATTGGCATCATCCATAAGGTTCCCTCTAGGAAGATGGTTTAAGTCCATTTCCATCTACAAACTTCACGCCCCTGCAGTCGATGATGCTTCCTACGTAAATATCAAAGACAGGATAGCAAGGAAGATCCTGCAGGAAGATATCCTTGAGAAGAGGGAAATCATGTTGGCAGAGGCCGAAGAAGAACTGGCTGATGAAGAGAAACCATGGTTCTATGAAATTGTCAAATATTGCCAAAATCAGTCTTATCCTGAAGGGGCCACCACAGAGGACAAGAAAGCCATAAGAAGGGTGGCTCAGAAATACACATTGATCGGAGGTCTACTCTATAGAGGAGCCTTACTGGTATTCTGTTAAGATGTCTTGATGACGATGAGGTTTGGAAATGTGTAGAAGAGACGCACTCGGGTGTGTGCGGTGGCCACGTGAATAGTCAGATGCTCGCCAAGAAGATCATTCGTCAAGGCTTTTATTGGCCCACTATGGAAGAGGATTGTGCTGTCTATGTCCGTAGGTGTGTCAAGTGTCAACTTCACGCCGATAAAATCCATTCACCATCTTCCTCACTTCATCCAATATCCTCCCCATGGCCTTTCTCCATGTGGGCATTCGACATCATTGGTCCCCTAGGTGATCCCAATTCCCTCACCAAACAGAAATCTTTCATCCTTACTGCGACGGAATACTTCACCAAATGGGCCGAAGCCGAAGCTTACGCGGAAATCAAGGCGTCAACAGTCTGCAAGTTCATCATGAAGAACATCCTCGCCAGATTCGGCATCCCAAGCACGATCGTCACCGACAATGGGCCACAATTCATTTCTCAGGACCTACAAGACCTCTGCAAAAGGTACGCAATTGCATTGCATCATTCATCGCCTTATTACCCACAAGGTAACGGTCAAGCGGAGGCCACCAATAAAACATTGCTCAAAATCATCAAAAAAACCTGCGAGTCTAGTAAGTTTTCAGACTGGCCAGAAAAGCTTATCGAAGCCCTATGGGCCTATCGCACTTCAATCCGTACCCCCACCGGGCAGACTCCATTTGCCCTCACTTATGGTATGGAAGCGGTAGTCCCGTACGAGACTCTGATCCCTTCTCTCAGGGTACAATTGGATGAGGAATTTCCCCTCGACGATCGTCGTAATTCACTCCTCGCCCAGTTGGAACTCTTGGATGAGAAGCGGCTGGCCGCCGCCGAACACGCGCGTGTGTATCAAAATAGACTCGCTCGCTTTTACCAAAAGAAAGTCGTTGAGAGAAAATTCAAAGTCGGTGAGATGGTCGTAAAAAGAATTTTTGTCAAACCTGGAGGGCCGCGTTCTAAGCTCCAACCCAATTGGGAAGGACCATTTGTAATTCAAGCCGTGTACCCTGGCAACGCCTACAAGCTAGTCAACGCCGAAGGGACCGAGTTATCCCACCCTTGGAATGGGCTTTATCTTAAGAAATACTACCCTTAGCACAAAACAAAAAAAAATGAAAAGATAAAAAACATCAAAAACAAGGAAATATTGAAAACCACTAAAAATATGGAAAATTCAAAATGCCGATGCCTGGCAGTCACCATGTAGTTAAGTCCCTGCATCTAACCTTCATGTTAGGATAGGGCCCATTAAGGCTTGGTAGGCACCGGGTCTTGGTTTGCCAGAACCGTGGAGACCCCTGTCCGGCCACGTCGGCCTATGCTCGCTCGAAGGAAGCTAACATGTGTTCACTTATGTATTTTATTCAAAAAAGTTGGTAGCATCACCTACGGTAGGGCCACACCTAGAAGATCTCCGGAAGCTGTAATCTTTATTCTTTTCTCTTCGACCAAATGAGACAGTCGGCGCCCTTAAAACGCTGAGCATGAGAAACCGAAACTCAAACCCCAAGGCAAGAGTAGGACCCATTTCCTCGAGCATCGATCAGAGCACGAGAAGAGGGCAGTGTCCCCGCAGGCATACGAAGAGGGAGCCCACCAATGTCAAACGACTATATCTCCCTCACAGAAAGAAATACAAAATCAAAATCAAGAGAAAAGCCTGGTCGTGACCGTGCCTGGTACGATAAACGGAACCCCTCAAAGCAAAAGTCTGAATCCACAAAGGGGGGCCGTGGAATGTAAATGCTCGAGATTTGGTCCGAAGTTGTCCGAAAGGAAAGAGTTAATGGGCCCTTATTCGCTCGCCGGGTTAACGGCTTTGCCGGTCCTCTCAGGAGGTTTATCCCCTACGCTCTTCCTTCTCCCTCTAAAGATGAAGGTTCGATGGAGTTTCTGAAAGGTGAAAACTGCCCAGGGTCTGCGACCTTATTTTAATATACACATTTTGGTTGCCTACTTTGAAAAGCAAAAGCTATCGCTGCGAAGGAGTCTCTGTGTTTCTGGCTGGTCAAGACCCCTGTTTACCACCTTGATGTCTTCTTGTTTAACCTCGGGCTTAGGCCAATGCAAGCGCGTCACCTATGGGTACGACGGCGTCTGATTCCGGGTCAGCGTCGCGCGGTTGGTCGTTAGGGTTCCAGGGTGTTCCATCTTATACCATCTAGAGTTGTGAGGAAACAGACCCGGGTCGGGCAAATCATCTACCTCAAACACCTTTTGGGTGAATCCCTGTGGTCGGAAGCAACTGGGAGCCTAAGCATGGCATGACGGTATTGTCATCAGGGTAAGTCTTAGCCGGCGGGATCGTCATTCGAGGGGTCTAGAGGCCCAAATCAACCTAGATGTGCACTTAGGATACCTGGGAGGTTAGTAAGAAACCCCTGTCTCACGTAGGTTAGGTGCCATTTGGGTGCTTGCCGGGCGTTAGCAATAAAAAAATTGAAATGATAAAAGCAAAAAAAAATAGAAAAGAGAAATGTACATATTTGCAAACAAAAAAAATCTTTTTATGATAAAACAAAAAAAATGTCAAATATAAAAAAGAAAACAAATCAATTTTGCATGATTGCATTTACGTGCATCATCTCATTTTAATATCGCTTGCATTCGTGTGCTTGCCTGTCGCATTTATCATCACCGCATCTTTCCCTTGCCTTCGTTAAATAAAGGCTTGGCCCCTTGACCAGTTATCAAGGACAGTCACAGTGACCATTTGCTTATTGAGCAAGGGGCCAAGTCAGAACAGAAATTCTGATTTGTTTGTTTCAGTGATATGTGCAGGGATTCAGGTAACTGAAGCAAAGGTGAAAAACAAACAAACCGAACCTTGTTTTTATTCCAAAAAAACCAAAAATTTTACATCAAGTTCCGCCCTCTCTCTCTGCATTACTCGTCCCACTACTCTCCGGGCAAAACACTCTCAAAGGTGCTACCCAACTACGAAAAGCGGTACTCCTGCCGCTCTGTACTCCTCTTCCTATTCCCACATCCCGGCGTTGATCCGCGGAAGCAGCAGAGAAGCTACCAACACGAAAGCCACGCTCTCGTGCTCTTCGGTAGCGCTCCTCACCTTCTCTCAGCCACTGTTCAGCAAGACCAAGGCTGATTCGGAGTTCGAATAGTTGGGCCTCCATGGCCCTTCGTTCCTCCCTTTCAGTCAATCTGTTGGCTCTTTCTCTCTCTGCGTCTCTTTCTCTCTCTGTCCGTTCTCTCTCACGGTCTTCCCTCTCAACTGGAGAGTGATCCTCAGTTCCATAGCATCCCTGGATGAGTCGTCATCAGGATGACGCCGCAGTTCCCTCTCCAGTTCTGCTATCCTAGCCTCCTTCTGCGCAGCTTGGGCAAGCGCTTCTTCCGTCTCCTTTTCCTGTCGAGTGTACCATCTCAGATACGCGATAAGGCGTAAACAAAGAGAACTCAACGCTGAAACTTTTACCTGTATACGAAGCATTCCTTCTGCCTCCGCAGCACGCTGCGTGGCGTGAGCAAGTTGCTCATGAAGCGAGTCAAGTTCTGAGGTGGGAATCCACAAGCTGGAAGAGGCACCACCTACTCCCATCGCTGGGGAGGCTGCGCCAATCTGGGCATGCTGCGACCATGTGAATTAGCAGCCAACATCTGGAATCTGGGGTTTTAACTAGGAACGTACTGTACACCTACCAAGGCGCTCGTAGCTCCGCGGGTATCGCCCAACTGTTGTTCCATCTCTGCCAAGCGAGTTCGTAAATTCGCTATCATGGCATCCCGGACATCCTGCAGCCTTACAAGTCAGCATTTTCACCAGAAAACCAAGGAAAAGAGAAAGAAGAGAAGAGAAAAGGGGAAACCTACCTCCACAAGTCCCCGGGGTTGGAACCGTTCTGCGTACTTTGTCCTATATAGACGCAAATAGTCTTCGCTGTCCCGCGCCTGCGATTCTACAATCGTGCCACCCCGTTGCCAGTCTTCGTACTGTTCAGGGAACCGCACGCGCCAGTCAATGCAGGTCGCCGGTCCTCGCGTCTTTCTCCCGACACGAGGTGGCGCGGCCGTATCCACCCATTCCTGAGCCAGTCCTAAGGTTCTCATAACCAATCGTAGCCGGAGCGGCTCGATTTCATTCAGGCAGTGCATCCACAGTTCACGTCCGAACCGGGCACGACTTGCTAGAACCCACGGCTGGTCGGCATCGACCATGTCTGAGTAGGGTCTCCAGTTTACCATCGCTGCAGGGAACTCCTGTAGCTCTCGCCTCAGCACCATCAGTTGGTAGGTTAGGGGTGCCGCACTCATGATGGGTTCCCACCGCCTGGCTAGCGGCACCATCGCAGGTCGCCAATGTCGAGCTCTCCCCATGGGGAGGTAATAATAGCTCCATAACTGCTCGGCGCAGGTCATCAGTACCATGCAAAAAACAAAAAAAAATATATATATATATATATACAAAACAAGCAAAACCAAAAAAAATACCTGGATGAATGGTGTGAAGCCACTCACAGTCATCTCACGATCCGTTTCTTGGAATAGGCCTGCAAACAAGTGTGCCAGCATGGCGGCTCCCCAGGCATAATACCCTACTCTTTCAAGGTCTGACAGCAGCTCCAGGAAGCAACATTGGATACCATCCCCTTTCGAGCTCAGTACCAATCTCCCCAAAAGGAAGAGGAGAAATCTCCTCAAATCTATGTTACATCTTTCCCAGTTGCCGAAATCTGTGCAATACACGGCGCGGCATCCTATTTCTATCCTTTCCATGAACTCTTCTGAGGATTCATCATCCCGCCGACGAGTGTCGGTGAGCCCTAATGCATCCATGAGGGACGCCCTAGCTACCGACCTATTTTTCCGACCATCCAGGTCCAGACCCAGTAACTTCTGGGCACCTTCTCTGTAGTCCGCGTAAGTGACTCCGGTCACTGCCTCGCCCTCTACCTTCAGGCTTGTGATCCGGACCACATCCTCCAAGCTGGGCACCATGTGCCCCCAGGGCATCAGGAATGCCCGGCTCACTGGGTCCCATCTCTCACACAAGGCTTGGATCAGAACCAGGTCGGGCTTGATCGGCTCGATCCGAAGAAAGGTACCAAATCCCATCACGTCTAGCCTCGCCTTCTGAAAATCTGGGAGGCCCCTGTACGCCGCTACTACCAACTCCCACAAGATTTGTGATTTCATCACAACCTACACATACAAGGAATGGGGGTGAGGTTTGGTCACAAGAAAGGAAGAAAAAATGAGAAAAGGGCAAGAAAACTTGGCTTACGAGTTGTGATTGGGCCCTTTCGCTGAAGTGCCCTTCAAGGTCTGAAAGCCTTCTGGAACTACTACCACTGGACCTGCTTCTCTTCGAGGAATGGGAAGATTCGCCCTCCATCCAACTCTCGGAATTTTGAACTCCTCTTCTCCCGTAAGAACTCGTGCTCCTCGAGTTAGCTCTCGATATACCTGGGAGGATAAAAGGGACAAGAATTTATAGAAATGGAAGGAGTGCGGGCCAAGATTGCCTCCATCACCTGTCGATGATAGCCCTCGCAATGAGACACTGGCCAAGCGACCCCATGTGTCGCTTCACCGCTCACACAGGGTGATTGACTGGACGAAGAATAGGACGAATAGCCCCTATGTTGTCTAGGGATACCCTATCATGTTTTGGAGGACGCACGCAAAATTTGGCACAACATCCGGGAAAAGGAACTAGGGCCGTCAGTATTGACTTCGACGGCAGATTCTCGTGGAAAATGGTCACAACAAGACGTGATTCTCCGCTCGAGGCGGAGTCTCGACAGATCCGTCACATGGGAACAGTGCAGAGGAGAAGAAGTGTAGGGAAGAAGGAACGCACAAGAGAACAAATAAACAGCAGAAAATCAAATCACTCCATAAGCTGTCATAAGCACTACAATCATAGAGAGGTGACGGGACCGCTAGCCCGCCAATCCTCACCATCACTCATCTCTCCGGGCACTCTCCTCCTCTCCCCCGAGGTGAGGGTCCCTCAGAAGCCTCCAGGATCCCCGTGCAGTAGCACCTGCCTCGCCTCTGGGCGCCTGCTCCGCAGCAGTGACTCGCTGCTCCTCCCCTGGCGTGGCGAAGAAGCCACTGGCGGCAAAGCGACCGGACTGGCGGAGTCGCTCCCCGAACTCTCGCGCTCTCTCGTAGCGCGTCTCCATCCCTCCTAGCCTCTGCACGACGGCCTGAAGGCCCAGCTGGAGCTCCCTCACTTGGGCCTCCAAGGCCCTCCTCTCGGTCAGATCCCGCTGTCGCTCGGACCTTCTCTCGGCCTTCTCTCTCTCTACCTCTCTCCTCATCATCTGCAGAAGAACCCTTAACTCCAGGATGTCTGGAGAAGGTCTCTCCTCACCACGGTGCCGCAGCTCCGCTACAGTCGCCACCCAGGCGTCACGCTCCTCTTCCGCCCGGGTCGCACGGGCCACCGCACCGGCAAGTTGCTCCCGGAGGGAAGCAATCTCGAGAAAAGGGGCCGAGGAGCTAGAAGATCCGCCAGCCGCTCCCACCGTCGCTGTCTGCTGGGCACGCTGGAACAAAATAAACAACGGCCGTCAGTGAAACTCCGAAATCTGAAGTTAAAAGGGCGGCACGTAACTTACCAGGAGCGACAGCTCATGTTGAGCGACGGCCAGTTGCCGCCTAGTCTCTGACAGCTGGGCGCGCGAGCCGCCGATGCCACGCGTGTCCCCAGCTTGGGGAAGCCCCGCGTAACTCTCTCTCTGCCGCCGCAGGAAGTCGGCACTGTCCTGCACCAGTACACCCCCTTGCTGTCCAGGGAGACGTACGGGCCAGTCCTCGAGCCTCGCCTTGCCGCGACTCTCCTCCTGACGCGGCTCGGCTCGTCTGCACTCGCCCACTCATCGGCCAGGCCCAGGGTCCTTGCCATGTCCTGCACCAAGAAAGGGGTCCCATATCAGTCAAAAGGAACGCGTCCCCTGTCTAGGACGCGTCCATCATTTGAGTGCAACACTCTCCGAACCCTTTCCTCCTCGCCCGGCTCGCTTCAAAACCCAAAATGAATTAAAAGAGGAAGAGATCGGAGGACCTACCGGACCGTGTTCACCTCCTCCCACGCCATCGGGCCCCTCGGGTCCCTCGGGGGCCCGAAGCGGCCCTTCCTCCTCCATGGACGCCGTTCCGTGATCGGGCGCGTCCCTCCTTGGGCGAGGATTTCCTCGTCCCTCTCCACCTTCACCACGGTCGGGCCCACCGAACTCCATCGATCAAAAGAGGAGGAAGACGAAAAAGGGGCAAGCGCGTTTCGGCGGGAGGCGGGCTCGTTTGCGGGTAAGGCACGGGAGAAGAAAGGACCACCCGTCGCTTTAAATTTAAAATCAAGGATTAAGACGCGTCCTCGCGCCTGGACGCGCCCAAAAGGGGGGAAAGGAAACAAAATCCCCCCGTGCAAAACTTAGTTCCCCGCTGTTCAGGGCAAGGTCTCGCGAAGCGTGCCTCAAGGACAACTCAGTGCAAAAAAGAAAGTGTGGGAGAGAGAAGTACACACAACACAAAAGCCATTTCCATTTCATATAATAGCCGAAAGTACATCATACAGTGAGAAGGGTGACGTGTACAAGCAACTCTCTAACTCTCACCGTCACCCTCCTGGTCATCTCCTTCCTCCCTCCTCTGACGGAGATCCCTAGGGGGCCTCCGCGACCTCTGTGAACCCTGAGAAGCCGTGCTCGCCTCGCCCTGCGGTGGCACTCCAGCCTCGAAGGCGCGACGACGCTCCTCGGCCGAAGAAACCAGGTAGCTGCCCATGGAAAAAGAACCAGACTGACGAAGTCGCGCCCCGCGTTCCTTCGCCCTCTGGTACCGCTCCTCGCTCTCCCGAAGCCTCCCCTCCGCCGTGCCAAGACTCAATCGGAGCTCCAGCAGCTGGGCCTCTAGAGCCCTCCTCTCGGTCTGATCCCGCTGTCGCTCCTCCCTCTCTCTCTCTCTATCCCTCTCCCTCTCTCTCTCCACGCTCTCCCTATCCCTCTCCCTCTCCTCTCTCTCCCTCATCGCCTCTCTCCTCGACAGCTCGAGGGCGATCCGCAGATCCACTACGTCGCGAGGAAGCTCCTCAGCCTCCCGTCGCCGCTCCTCCTCTAGCTCCGCAATCCGGGCGTCACGCTCTGCCACCCGGGCATCGCGCTCCTGCTCAGCACGAACAGCACGCGCCAGGGCCTCTCGGATCTCGGCCACCTGTCAAGGCACGCATGCACCGTAAGAGAACAGTGATAGAAGGAAAGTAGCTGAAAAGGGTCGCGGCCAAGCAAGCACTCACTCGAGCCTCGCGGTCACGCTCGGCCTCCTCAGCCCGAGCCACCGCGTACGCCAGCTGCTCCTGGAGGGCAGAAACCTCCGGAGGAGGGCCCCGCGAACTGGAACCCGCTCCACCAGCCATCGCGGCTGCCGCTGTCTGGTGGGCCCGCTGAAACACGGGGCAAACGTCAGTCAAAGGCTAAGCATCAAAAATCCAGGTCACAAAAAAATGCATTGCATAAACTCACCAGGATCTCCAACTCCTGTCGGATGGCCACCAACTGTCGCCTGGCGTCCGCCAACTGGGCCCGCAGGTCGGCAATCATGGTATCACGAGCATCCTGCATTACACATAAGTTAGTATCCCATGCATACATATAGAAAGGTGGAGCAGTTTCATTTCACTTACCCCTGCCATACCACCCAAGGAGAGGCGGTCCCCGTACGTAGCTCGGTACCGTCTCATGTAGTCTGTGCTATCCTGTACGTGGGACACTACTGGGACCCCGCCCTGCTGCCAGTCCTGGTACTGTGCTGGGAAGCGCGTACGCCAGTCCACGATCTTCGCCTTCCCCTTGGTCTTCCGCCCAATGCGGGCCGGCGCATCTACGTCTACCCACTCCTGGGCCAGCCCCAACGTCCTCATGACCAGTCTAAGCCGCAGCGGCTCAATCTCGTTCAGGCAATGGACCCACACGTCCCGCCTGAAGCGAGGAAGACCCGCTACAACCCAGGGCTGGCCAGCATCGCCCATGCCCAAGTAGGGCCTCCACACCACCTGCATCACCATACATACATCATGTTAGTTACCATTCAGTCACATGCATAAACACAAAAAAATCATGCGCATCATACCATGGCCTCGGGATACTCGCTCAGCTCTCGACGAAGTGACGCCAGCTGGTAGCCGTGGGGTGCTGCAACCACGACCGGCCTCCACTGCCGCGCCAGAGGCACGGCCCTCCTGTTCCCATGCCTAGCCCTCCCCATCGGGAAATAGTAATAGCTCCACACCTGCATCCATCATACATCATTAGTACAATAATTGCATATTTAACTGTGAGAATGCATAAATAAAATGTTTACCTGGAGGAAAGGTGCGAAGCCGCTGACTGTCGTCTCCTTCTCCGAAGTCTGGGAGAGATCGGCAATCAGATGGGCAAGCAGAGCCGCTCCCCACGCATAGTGCCCCACTCTGTCCAGATCCGCCAAGAGCCCGAGGAAACGGCAGTGGATGCCATCCCCCTTCGTCCCCAGCAGAAGGCGGCCCAGGAAGAAGAAAAGAAACCTCCGAAGGTCTAGATCCACCAGCTCCCTCTCGCTCGGATCCTGGGTGAAAGCTGCACGAGCATCCCCCTCCAGTCGAGCCAAGAACTCCGCTCCAGTCTCGCTAACCCGCTGACGCGGGTCGACGAATCCGAGCGCCTCCATGATCTCCACTCGGCCGACTACCCTGCTGTCTCTATCAGTCACGCTCGTCTCTAACCACAGCAGGTCCAGGGCACTCTCTCGGTAGTCGGGTAGGTGACCCCGCTGACTGCCTCTCCGTCAACTCGTAGCCCGGTGATCCGAGCCACGTCCTCCAGTGACGGCACCATGTGCCCCCAGGGCATCAGAAACGCCCGGCTCGGTGCGTGCCACCGCTCCCTCAGTGCCTGGATAAGAGGAAGGTCGAGCCGGAAGGGCTCGATCCTAAGGAAAGCTCCAAAGCCCATGGCGTCCACACGCGCCCTCTGGAAATCCGGCAGCCCACGGTATGCTGCCACCACCAAGGACCAGCTGATCCGGCCCTTCATCACGCCCTGCAAACCACAAAACCAACAAAGAACACATCAGCATCATGAACAGTAATCAACAATAACACTGTATATACTATTTTATTTTATTTAAAAAAAAATACATATATATATTTTTGGAGGCGTCCAGACCCCTGGACGCCTCCTTCCTATTTTCTTTTTTTCTTTTTCGAAAAAAAAATCCAAAAAACAAAAATAAAAAATATATATATAATATATATATAATTATGGAGGCGTCCTAGGCCTTGGACGCCTCCTTATTTTTTAAATTTATTTTATTATTTACGAAAATTAATAAAAAAAAAAAAAAGAAAAAGAAAACATGGAGGCGTCCAGGTCCCTGGACGCCTCCTTCTCTCACTACCCGCCTCTCTCTCACAACCTCTCGTACACCCGTTTTAGCCTATTGAACCACAGAGTGAGGATTCCGAGGTACTTACCGGGTCGTGATCATCCTCTCCCGCGTCACCAGCATCCGCAGCAGCCTCCGCGGCCAGGAGAGGCACCTCCATCCCCTCCTCCGCAACAATCTCCTCTGCTGCAGCCTCCTCGGCATCATCCCTCAACCTCCTCGCACGACGAGCCAGTCGTTTTCGCTTCCCTGGAACCTGGCTCGATCCTCCTCGCTCCATGGGGACTAAGAATAGGCCGTCTGGGTGACTGGGTCGTCAGATTGAACAGTAAATGAGCAAAAGGGGGGGGGGAGCCCTTAAATAGGAATTTCTTTTTTTGGAGCGTCCTAGCGCCTGGACGCCCCCATTTTTTTATTTTTTTCAAAATTTAAAAAAAATTTTGGGGCGTCCAGGCGCCTGGACGCCCCCAAAACAAAAATAAAAATAAAAAATAAAATAAAAATTTGGGGCGTCCAGGCGCCTGGACGCCCCCAAAACAAAAATAAAAATAAAAAAATAATAAAATAAAAATTTGGGGCGTCCAGATGCCTGGACGCCCCTAAAACAAAAAATTAAATAAAATAAAAAAATAATAGTTGGGGCGTCCAGGACCCTGGACGCCCCCAAAACAAAAAAATAAAATAAAAATAAAATAAAAATTACGGGCGTCCAGATAGTTGGACGCCCCCAAAACAAAAAAAAAATTATTATAATAGGGGCGTCCAGGCCCCTGGACGCCCCCATAATAAAAAAATTTTTCAAACAAAAAATATATAATATATTTATATAAGAATATGTATATAATCCAAACAAAATAAAAAACACAAAGAAAAAGAAAAACCATAAAAAAAGATAATAATTAAGGGGACGGGGGTCCGAAACATCCAAATGCCAAATTTTATTCCATTAGAAAAGCAGAGTGAACTACATCAGGGGCTTAGGCGCTTTAGGCCTTAACTTCCCCAGTTCGGTTACATAAGCCCTCCACGGCTCGCATTCTTCCACCACGTGCGCTAACGCCTTTCCCGCAACACTTGTCTTCCAGGGAGCTTTAATGGCCTTCGCTTCTTTCGCATCCGCTTCAGTGCCCAATTCCCTTTTCTTCAAAGGAACAATGTCAGTCGGTGGCGGGAACGAATGGCGTGGGATGCCAATCTGGAGGCAGCACCGATGCGCGTTGTAAAGAACAAACTCGGTCGCGCCGATCAGTTGAAGATCAACTTCGGGAGAAGGCCTCATGAGAAGATCAAGCGAAAGCAAACATGCCGGTGCGCAAGTGAAGAAGCCTTGTGTCACGGTGCGGAAGTGAGACCGCCAGTCTTCACGTTTCTTCAGCCACGGAACGCGGTTCACTACAGTACCACCAAAGCCTAACACGTCGGCTATATGGTGAAGCGGGCTTTGTTGGAAGAGCTTCGAAGCGGTTGGCATTCCCTCGCGGTGGTCGAATTTGAAATGCAAATCCAGCCAGCAATTTAAGACAAGTGCACAACCAAATGGAGGCTTACCCAGGCTCGAGGCAGTAAGACCGCTGTAAAGATAGGCGAGGACGGCGGGTCCCACCCTCTTTCCACGCCAGATCCCGCAGATAGCACCCAGTTGGTCTTCCTCCACCATGTTGTCGGTATAAGGGAACAAGAGAGCACCCGCCAGACAAATGGTGAACCCCTTCATGATTCCCTCCAAATAGTCATCGTCTGGTGACCCTCTCAGGGCGTTCATGACCCACTCCGCAAGCTTTTGGAGATCGATCCCCTTCTGAGTACGGACCTTTCTAGCTGCGTCGGGCGGCATGAAGCTTCCAAGGACGCTTTCAGAAGTACCCCGTGTCAGCATCCGCATAGCCTTCACCTTCCCGTCGCTCTTGAATTTCTTCAAACCAAGCAGAAGTTCCACCTCCTCGAGGAGGATGGTCACCTCGAAGGTCGGGAAGACAAAAGTGTGGGTCTGGGGATGCCAGACCTCCACTAGCGCGCCCATAGCCGCCCAGTCCATACGAATCTTCTCGTAATGCTTGGCGTGAATAAGGAGCCCCTGCAGATGCCACTTCGAGAGTATGGCCCTCATGCCAATGGAGATATTGGAAGTCAGCTTTGAAAGCCACGGCAGCTTGGAAAACTTCCTCGGGCCTGGGAAGAGTGGATATGGCTGGAAAGAAGAAGAAATGAAGGAAGTAAGAAGAAGGTTCACGTGCAGAAATTTGAAAAGAGTCGGCTTACCATATGCGACATGATCGTCCCACTCAGATGACCCTCGAGGTCGGAAAGTCGCCTAATCTCGCTGCTAGGCTTGCTCCTCTTCGTAACGCGGGAAGACTCTCCTTCCATCCTGAAGATCTCTAGATTCTCCTCTCCTTCCTCTCCTGAGCTTCCAAAACCCACCTTGGTGCATTTGAATGAACTAGCCTAAGGGGAGTTCTTATAGGAAGGGAAGGGTGCTACAGGACAGAACATGTCACATCAGTGGTCATTGTCAAGATTTTGTCTGGATCTCCTTTGAACTGTGGTGCGATTCTGCTACCTTTTGATGTTGCTAACCTTTGCTGGCCTGTGCAGGTTTTACTAACGGACGTCTTTGTCCTATCTCCTGTCCCACGTTTCATTGGTTG